>VMDO01008746.1:0-81875 GCA_007922755.1 Pedetes capensis
GATAAAATAAGTGCAAACTCCAGATGACTTCACTAGTAAATGCTATGGATTATCTAGTTAACAAACAATACTAACTATACATATTTTTACCACATAATGGAAAAAGATGTGTTTTCCAAACAATTTCATGAGTTCAACATATCGTTAGTATCAAGACCTCATAAACACAATTGAAGAAAAGAACATTACAGATCACTGAAATATATATTCAGAAATATCAACAAAATTTTAGTAAATCAAATCCAGAAATAATTCTAAATATATTCATTTCTTCTATATTTTCCAGTATATTAGAGTGTAACTTATCAAAGTAATGCCTAATGATACTCTGGATTTCAATGGAATCTGTTGAAATATAATCTTTTTCACCTCAAATCTTATCATTTTTTCTTTCTTTCTTTTGTTTAGTTTGGCTAAAGTTTATCAATCTTATTTTATCCTTTCAAAGAACCAACTCATTGTTTCTTTGATCCTTTGTACTGTTCTTTTAGTTTCTATTTCATTAATTTGAGTTCTGGTCCAAATTATCTCTTTCTATTAATTTTGGGATTGACTTGTTCTTGTTTTTCTAACATCTTGAAGTGCATGATTAGTTTATTTTTTCACCCTTCTCTGATTTGTTAATGTTGACATTTATAGCTATGAAATTCCCTCATAGAGCCAGTTTCATTGTATCTCAGAGGTATTTTGTATTTCCATTTCATTTGATTCCTCCAAAGAAGATGCCGTTTTCTTCAAAAAGAAGGTGGAAGGAGTACACAGAGTCATACCTTAAAGTATTGGTGGATGACCAACTATTTCAAGAGGTTGCATATGATAAGGAACCAATGGTAATGAAGGAAGAAGTGGAAGCTGCCTTGAAGCAACTGACTAAACAAGACTCCAGGAATTGATGGAATACCAATAGAAATGTTTCAACAAACAGAAGCAGCACTGGAGGTGCTCACTTGTTTATGCCAAGAGATTTGGAAAACAGATACCTGCCTGGCCAACTGACTGAAAGAGATCCATATTTGTTCCTATTGCCAAGAAAGGGGATCTAACCAAATGTACAATTACCATTAATATCATATGCAAGTAAAATTTTGCTAAAAATTACTCCAAAGTGATTGCAGCAGTATATAGACAGTGAACTTCTGGAAAATCAAGGAAGATTCAGAAGAAGTTTTGGAAACAAGGACCTCATAGCTGATGTCAGATGGATATTAGCCAAAAGCAGAGAATACCAGAAAGATGTCTATCTAGTTTTTATTGACTATGGAAAGGCATTTGACTATGTAAATCATGATAAATTATGGATAACACTGCAAAGAACAGGAATCCCAGAGCACTTAATTGTACCCATGAGGAATCTGAACATGGACCAGGAGGCAGTTGTTCAAACAAACCATGGAAGCACTGCCTGGTTGAAAGTCAAGAAAGGTGTGTTTCAGGGCTAAATCCTTTCACCATATCTTATGAACCACATAGTGAGACCCTATATCAAACCTCCAACCCCTCCTCCAAAAGATAATAGGACAGAAGAAATAATTAGGTTTATCAACATCTTGGGATAAATGTTGATGTAAAAAATTAGTTGTATCTCATTCATAGCAAAAAATAATTGGGGAGAAATTTAAAAATCCACTTATAATGCTTTCAAATATATATATATATATATTCATTCTATATATATTGCCATATACATGTATGTGTATATATATACACATATACATATATACATATATTTGTGTATATATATACATATATATGTATATACATATATATATATGGTAAAACATGTCCAAAATTTAAGCTAAAAATTGCAAAGCACTCTTGGGAGAATATCAAAGAGTGGATACAAACTACAGAGAGATTTATAGTTTCAAAAAAATTAATATCAAAATCTTAGCATATCTTTCTAAGAAACTGATGGGTTTATTCTAAAATGTGGAAACTGAATGTTAGGGGCTGAATCATACCGTGGATCCCAAATTCACACACTGAAACCCTAACTCCTGATTCCTTAGCCTAAGGCTGTATTTGGTGATAAGTCCTGGAAAGAAGTGATTAAGGTAAAGTAATTTCCAAAATATTTTTGACTATTGTATTCCTTTGCCTTTCCATGTACTTTTTAAGAACTTATTTGTCAATTTCTACACAAAAATAGTTACTGGAGCTGGATGCAGTGACACACATCTGTAATCCCTGTGAATCCAGGGGCAGGGACATAATAGACTGCAAAACTTAGCAAGGCTCTGTCTCAAGATAAAAAGTATAAATTGGGCTGGGGGAGCAGTCTAGTGGTAGAGCACTTGCAAACTATATGCCAGGCCTTGGGTTCAACACTCAAGTATTGCAAAAGGAAAAACAGGTTGCTGGGATTTTAATTGGATTTTGCTGATTTGAATATTAATATGGGGATAACTGATTTTTATTACTATTATGCCATGAACATGTTATATCCATTTATTTAGGTTTTGTTTATTTCCCTCAATAGTATATTACACATAATTTGTTAAATTTTTTCCTAAGTTTACTATTGAAAATGGAATCATTTTTAAATTACCAAATTATTATTATCATTATTATTATTATTATTTAGAAACACAAATGTTTTGTATAATTGACATTGTACCTTGAATCTTGCTAATCTAACTTATTAATTCTAGTAGTTTTGTCAGTATCTTTTGCATTTTCAATGTAGACAATAATTCATCCACAAATAAATGCACATAGTTTTTACTTACAGCCTTTATGTCGGTATTTCTTGCTTTGTTGCATGGGCAAGATATTTAACATAATTTAGAGTCAGAGCTGTAAGAGGGACTATTCTTTCCTTGTTCATTTTCTGAGGGAGACATTATTCATCATTAATTAATATCCCAATTATACTATGAAAAGTGGTAAACTATATTGGTAAAATTTAAAATGCTGAACCAACTTTGCATAATAAAGATAAAGCCATTGAGATTTAAGAGTTTTGACATTTTTCAAAATTTAATTCAATTGAATCAAGTCATTAAAATGGGGGAGACCCCCCTTAAAAAGGGGTCTCATTCCCAGTAGACAATTTCAGTGTTGAAACTTAACACACACACACACACACACACACACACACACACACACACACACACACTCAATTCAGCACCATTTTGGCCAAAGAAAGCTCCTCATGTGAGTTAGTAGGACTTCAGGAGAACATGCTATTTCTAGATTTGTTGATCTCAGCTACAGTGAAAGTACCTCAGCTGGTTCTTGGTGAGAGCGCCAGGGCTATCAAAACCAACCCCAAATCTTTCTTAAAGATTTGTTGATCAAACAATGCTGAGTTAAATTACTATAGGAAGGGAGAATGCAACCTCCATGAGTTGTATTAGGTCTACAGAAGGAGGAGGTTAGGACAGTTATATGGTTTTAGGATCTAATATGGGTGTTTTGGGGGCTGGGATTTAGCTCAGTGGGTAGAGAGCTGCGCTGCAGTCTCTGAGGCCCCGAGTTCAATTCCCAGCACCGCAAAAATGGGAGAAGGACCTGGCAATCCACTCCCAAGGCAATCCCGAAGCACTCAGCCATTGAAAACCCTATGAGGGTCGCTATGAGTCGGATACCGACTCGACAGCACATAACAACAACAACAACAACATGGGTGTTTTTACATGAGTCCTGCAAAATGGAGAACTGAGTAGAGATGGTTTATAGCATACAAGCTGTAGGTGGCCGGTACAGCAGACAAAAGTTGTGACCTGACTTTGGATAAGCAAGCCTCTACTCTTCCCACACAACCTTTATAATTGGTTCACAGATTTACAAACCAGGAGTAGGCACTGCTATGTTGTTTCTGACTGGCCTTAGTCATTGTTGTTTAATAGAGGAACAGAAAATTATATTGATTTTATTTATAAGAGACGTGAGATTTTTTTCATTTCCCTTTCACAAATTTTGATATTTGTTCTGAACCAGTGACTATGTAATGTTTCCCGTTTTATCAATGAAATATTTTATTTTGGTTTTCTTGTTGTTTGCCCACCATTTTATATCAGAGGGTAAGAGCACATAATATCTCATTTACTTTGTAAGTCATCAGATTATAAGTATTTAACTTGTTATAGAGAACTACCTAACAACAACATAGAGACCTGGTTCTCATCCTAAGATTTCCAACTTTGAACCTATTACAGTGAGTGGAAGGGATTTTCGAATAGTCACACTTGAAGGAAATGTGAGTTTATTCTATATTAAAGAAGAAGAATTCACACAGAAAGTACACAGCTAAGTCACTAGTTTCTCTCCAATATTAATTTTCTTATACAATAACAGAATTTTACACTAATCCATAAAGTTTTCAGCCTCTCTGAAATGCTGGATAACTAAGTTTTACCAATGGGACTTCCATACAAATGACATAGGTGTGGGAATTGGGACCTAATAGAGAACGAGTGGTGCTTCTCTCTGCTTTTTCTCTCTTCATAGTGAGTGGACTACATTCAGTATGGTAGCCATATTGTCCCAGGATGAAAGATACCTACAGCACATAAAAAATAAATCTGAGCTCTTCACGATTGTAGAGGCAGAATACCAATCTCTTACATAAAAGACCAAGAAGACACTGTTGTGGTACAGTCTGTCTCACAGTGAAATCCTCACAGACAACATGTGAAAATGTAGCTTAGACCACTGCACATGAACAACCTGGTGATCCATAAGGGTTTGGAAGTAGAAGCCTATTTTTGACTTACAGTATAGTTGATTTTGTTATTAACAGTAAATATGTTCTACAAAGTCATAAATACAGAATTACTGAAACAACACAAACTTTCATATGGTAATGTGTACATGTGATAGATTATAATATTAAATCCTAAAAACAACTTACCCTAGTAGACTCCATTTTCTTTACATTGCAAAAGAGAAAGTGAGGCTCACAGGTGTTAAATGGCTTGCCTGAGGCCTCCTTTTTCCCAAGTGCTAGAACAGAAATTCAATCTCCTGAAAATGGCCTTGAGTCAGAGCTCACTGTTCAACATTGTCCCTCCCTTCTCTGAGTGCTGGGATATAAGAGCTGAAACAAGAAACAAGGGGTCATCATGTTCAGCTTACCTGGGGGCAGATTAGTCATCAAAATTTTTAGCTGTTCTCTATATGTCCATCAATGACCACAAAGACACTGCCTGAGTATTGATTCTGGGATTACAAATAAATTTAAGGTGAATTGGCAAATAAAGAATGCATGAATACTGAGGATGAATTATATTTGACATCCTGAATCCCAGAGAGCACTTAAAAATAAGTGAAGGTATAGAAAAGACGAAATCCAAGTATTGATCCTGAGACATGCAAATACACCCCCCCACCATCTACAGAGAGAGGAGGGAGGAGGAGAGACAGAGGGACAAGCAGAAGGAGTAAGAGAGAGACACAGACAGAGAATCCTGCACAATGATGAGGGAAAGGACACTAGGTAGTTAGGAGAAAGACCATTAAATTTGACTTAAATGAAGAGAGTTTAAGGAATGGCCAAAATGAGAACATGAAAGAAAACAGATTTTGACCACATGAATATTGTTGATAATCTTGACAATGGTAGTTTCAGCAGATTGGATAAACAAATCTAGATTAATGTTCTAGATATCTATTTCTGCTTAACAAACCACTCCAAATTTAGTAGCATAAAGAACATCATTTTTTCTGGTTATGATTCCACAAGAAATGTGGTTTGGCCTCATCCCCACGTGTGTCTGGCTTTGCTGTCGTGATTCAAATGGTGGGAGGTGGCTGGAGAACTTGGCTGGGCTGTAATGTTGGGACTTTGGTTCTTCTCTGCATGGCATCTGGTGAAGTCAGATTATCCAAAGCGTCCCCCACACTGTGGGATTAGGGTCCATGCTGTGGCACTGGGGGAGCTGGGCACTGGCTGGCACTGCTCTGCTCTCTGTGTGTCCAGATGGGCCTTCCGCACAGCATGGCAGCTCTGGGTAGTTGGACTTCTTTCATGGCAGGCTGCTTTTCCCAGATCTAAGATTCAAGGAAAGTGAAAAGCTTCTTATGGCTTAGTCTCAGAACTCACATACATAGTCTCGGATGGAGACCATAATAGGAAAAAATCAAACCATTGTGGGCAAGAGTAAATAAGATTTAGTGCACATAGACAGGGATTTGGGCTGAGGTTTAGCTCAGTTAGTAGAGCACTGCTCCACACTCTTTGAGGACTCAGGTTTGATCCCAGCACTGCAAAAACAGGAGGACATGGTAATCCACTCTGAAACAATCAGCCATTGAAAACCCTATAACCATGCACAGAATCAGGACGAGAATAAATGTTAAAAAAAAATCATTGAAAAAAAGCCAGGCACGGTGGCGCACGCCTGTAATCCCAGCGACTGGGGAGGTAGGAGGATTGCAAGTTCGAGACCAGAGGCAGTCTGGGTAACTTTGTGAGACCCTGTCTCAAAAAAAAAAAAAAAAAGGTCTGGGGTTGCACCTTAGTGGCCCAGCACTTGCAAAGCATGCAAGCACGAGGCCCTGGGTTCAACCCCCAGTACCAATAAAACATTGAACAAAGAAAAGAAGAAGAAGAAAACCCTATAAGCATTGCTGTAAGTTGGACCCAACTCGATGACACCTAACAGCAACATTGTTGTTGTTAGGTGCCATCAAGTCTGTACCCGACTCATAGCAACCCCCATAGGGTTTTCAATAGCTGTTTCAGGATTGCCTTGGGAGAGGATTGCCAGGTCCTTCTCCCATTTTTGTGGTGCTGGGAATTGAACTCTGGACCTCAGAGACTGCAGCGCACACAGCAGTTCTACCAACTGAGCTAAATCCCAGCCCAACAGCAACATAGAGGGATTGTAATTAGCTTAGAATATAGGCAGTGGATTCATTTCCTCAGCAGAGAAGGTACAGCAAATAGCACAGATGCAGTGTAAGTGGGAGTTTTGTTTTGGGGGAAGTTCACTTCTGTCTTCTCAGTTACATGAGTAGAAAGTGCAACAGATGAAATTTGGGAGTGGAAGGCACCAATGGGTTAGAGATAGAAGAGTCTGGGAAGTGTTGGTTAGGTACTAGTTACATGTATATAAAAACTCTAGTGACATTAAATAATAAGCTTTTGATAAAAGACATCTGTCTTCATTATCAAGTCCATTTCTTTTCCCTCTTTTCTACTACCACCTCCTTTCCCCTATAAATATATTTTCAAAATAGAAGATACTTTTGATTATACATTTCCCCCACTTCCTGATCTAAATTTCTAATATGGTGAGAACTCATTTGCAAACATTAAGTCAAATAAGAATAATTTTTAAAAGTTATTTAAATCTAATTAAATCCCAATCTGAAGCCTCCATACCACTGAATGGTAAGCAATCCAATTTCATTCATATTAAGAAAACCTTCCTACAGTGTAAGGTCCAGTGATCTGAGATCCTGATACTACTCGTCATATTTGCTCTGCTGTTGCTACTTCTGTATTTGCTTCCAGGAAGTTTCACAATAAAAAAATTCTTTTAAAGGCCAAGAGCTCTGCTGCCTGGTGCATCATGGGAATCGGCCAAAACCTGGTGGTGACCCAGAGGTGTGCATACAGCTGCTCAAAGTGAAATGTTTCCCATTGCCCAGTCTGTTTGGGGCTGCCTCACCTACTGAGATGAGGCCAGGAAGCAGAGCGACATTTCTCTCTACTTCAGAACCCACCAAGATCATCCTCTTGGGAAATTGGCACTGAATCCAAGTCTGCCATGGAAAGCAGCCAGCTCCACCCTTTGCCCACTGGAGGGGCCTCAATGACTGTCTCCCTGTCACATCACTTTTCTGGGTACTATTCCACTTGCCATATTGTATTTTCTCATTACTCTCTTTGCTAGATTTAATGCTAGATCAACAACATGGTCATCTGAAATCCTAGTCTATCAAACCCAGCTGGGACTAGAAGAGTTAACTATAGCTGTAAAGGCCCTCAAGGGCTGCTGCCTTGCACATACTGAGTAAAGGACGGACAAAATTAACTGAAAGGGCAGGGGAATTTCATTGACCTGCTGAACTCCATCTTGATTGTGTCAGGTATCATGACCAATAATTCTCTGTTTTAGCTCTTGCCACATGTTGTTGGTAGGTGCCATCGAGTCAAGTTGGGCTCATAGCAGCCCTATGTACAACAGAACAACACTCCTGATTCTGTACCAGGTACATGATCTTTTTTATGGTTAAGCCCATTGTCACAGACACTGTGTCAATCCATCTAGTGGAGGGTCTTCCTTTTGTTGACCTGCCACTCTCCCAAACATGATGTCCTTCTCCAGGGATTGGTCCTTCCAGACAATATGTCTAAAATATGTCAGATGCTGTCAAGAAATCCTTGCTTCCAAGGAGTACTCTGCAAATTAAATGTTTATCTGGTGAGGTAGGGTTAGGGAGATATTATAGGATGTATCATCTGTTGCCTAAGGGTTCACAAAGGGGACATAATAGGATATATCATGCATTTACTCTTTACATACCAAAGATGTCAAAAAAGTGTACACAAAAGTATGCCCATTTTAAGAGTACTTATTTTTGTCTTTTTGAAATTGAGTTATAACAACATATAGTGTAATATTTTCTCAAAAGCTGGTGCAAATCAAATGAATGCTGTTGCTCTTGTTGTTAGGTGGCCTCGAGTAAGGTCTGTCTCATGGTCACCCTACGTACAACAGAACGAAATATTCTCCCATGCTGTGCCATACCCAGTAGTATGTCAGTGTTTCTCTGCTATTCATAGGGTTTTCCATGGCTGATTGTTTTGGGAGTGGGCTTCCATGTTCTTTTCCTGAGCCTACAGCACCCAGTATTCACAGGTGGTCACCATCCATGGACTACCCAGATCAGAGGGCATCAGATGCCAGGGTACTATGGCTGCAGACAAATGAATGTTAGCACCAGCAAGCGACAGGCAGGATAGTCAAAGACAATGACAGCAACAGTGTTATCCTTTGAGGAACACAAGGCCATCTTAAAGTGGAATTTAAATTTGAGGACGTTGTGGAAGTCCAGAGACAATGGAGGCGTGAGTGTGTAGAAGAGCCTCCAAAATGCCTAACATTGCATGACTTTGTGATAAGCTTGCAACAGGTGGTACTGAGCACAGTGTGCACACAGGAAGATCCAGTAAGGCTCGCACCGCAGTGGGTCCTACTGCTTCTGTTGTGCCAACCACTTTGAGCACTTCTTGTAATTGCAGAAGTCAAACATGACTTGTATTTATCTTCGGTTATAGATGCATATTATACTACAGTTTTTTCCTTTCTTAAAATGCATATACATGTTTGACATCCTCAGCATGTATATCACTTATTCCTAAAATGAGTACATACGGAAAAGATTATTGGTTTTCCTGTTTTTTTTTTCTCTTTTTGTTGTTGCTGTTGTTAGGTGCCATTGAGTCAAGTCCAACTCATAGCGATGTACAGTGGAATGAAATATTCCCTGACTCTGTGCCAGGTCCAGGATCTTATTTATGCTTAATCTCATTGTTGAAGACACTGTGTCAATCCATCTGGTGGAGGGTTTACCTTTTTTTCATTGACCTGCCACTTTCCCAAACATGATGTCTTTCTCCAGGGATTGGTCCCTCCTGACTACATGTCCAAAATATGTAAGACACAGTCTATCCATCCTTGCTTCCAAGGAGCATTTTGGTTGCATTTCTTCTAGGACAGATCTGGTGGTTCTTTCAGCAGTCCATGGTATATTCATGGTATTCTCTTAATGCTCCCTCTGGGTGAATCCACCTAAAATGTGTGGTGATATCCCTCGTCCCAATAGTTACTTCATGTGCTATCATGAAAACAAGACCAATTTTAGCATCTGAAGATATTTTTAGTAATTGTCTCCAGCACCATAATTCAAAAGTATCAATTCTTTTCCTGTCTCCCTTGTTCAATGTCCAGCTTTCACAACCATATGATGTGACTGAAAATACCATGGCATGAGTCAGGCACACCTTCATCTTCAATGTGACATCTTTACTTTTTAATACTTTAAGAGATCTTTTGCCACAGCTTTTCCTAGAGCAACGCATCTTTTGATATTTTTGCCAGCTGCTTCCACAGGTGTTGATTATAGAACCAAGAAAAGCAAAATCTTGGACAATCTCAATCTTTTCTCCATTTATTGTGAAGTTGCATACTGACCCAGTCTTAAGGATTTCTGTTTTGTTGATGTTTAGTCACAATCCATATTGAAGGCTATGATCTTTGATCTTCATCAATAAGTTTTTTTAGTAGGTAAATAATTGAGCTCCTGAAAATTTGGGAATTTCACTGTGTTAAATAGGAAGTAATAATTTCTGGAGGACCAGTTCAAACCAAGGGCCTGTATCCTCAGAAAAATCTTTTCACTATGTGGTTTTACCTTAAAACCACAGTTGAAGTCCATCCTTGACATAAAGCATAATGTGTAACTATTGAAAACTGAACTTACCAAGAGGGGCAAGTGGTCACTCCCTGCACCTAGGCTTCCTAGACCATCTCACCCTTCTCTGCACCGAAGGGAGCCGGGCAGCTCTCCCATGTGAGGTTTATGGCATTAAAGGATGATGACTGTGTTTACTTCATATTAGCATTCACTTTATAGATTCTCATCTGTGACTAGAAATATCGCTTCAACTCCATTCACCATGGCAACATAACAGCTGAAGATTCCTACAGCTTGCTTCGGGAAGAAAAATACATGAAAATATCCTTGGATGCTAAAATTGGTCTTGTTTTCACGGTAGCACATGAAGTAACTGGAGGGGCGAGGGATATCACCACGCACTTTAGGTGGATCCACACAGAGAGAGCATTAAGAGTCCCAGAGGAGAGAGAACACGAATAAAAACACAAAAGGAAAAGGAAGGAGAGAAAGAAGGGGCAGAGACAGGGAAGGGAGGGTGGAAGGCTGTGTGTCATCCTATACCTGAGTTAGATTTATTCACACAGGTGCCCGTAAGCCATCCTTCCTTTACCCCATTGCACTCCCTGTGTCGCTGGTTATTTTCTGTTAACCTGCCCTGTTCTCTAACTGCATTATGGTTTTTTGAGAGCAGGGACCATGCCCTATCCATCCTTGAAGCACTATTGTTCTTTCTTCTTGTGGCTGCTGTTGTTGTGCTGGAATTGAGCTCAGAACTTTGCATCTGCAAGGCCAGCTCTCCACCACTGAGATACATCCTTGCCCCCACTGTGCCTTCTCAGGGTGTCCTAAGAACTACCGTGTCGAGGCTGTGACAAAATACTTGACCAGAACAAAACACAAAGAAGGAAAGATTTATCCAGCTCCTGGATCCAGAGTGTTCATTCCATGCACCCTTTGCCCATGTGCACAGACAGAACATCATAGCAGCAGCAGAGTGTGGTAGAGGACAGGAAGCACAGAGTGAAACACGAAGAGTCCAGGCACATGACACCTCCAAGGACCACCAGTGACCCGCTTCCTCTTCCTACAGCTAAGTCCCACTTCCTAAAGTGTCCACAACCTCCCAAAACAGGGCCACCATCTAGGGAGCTAGCACCCAAAACATGGCTTACAGTGGACATTTCATACACGAGCCATAACGTGTGTCACATAAAAGAATGAGTTAAGATTTTTTTTCAAAGAATTTAAAAAAAAGAAAGAAAGAAAGGCAACTTCAAACAAGTTTAGAAATCTTGGCGTGAAAGGAATTATAAAGATACAATTTCTCTTGGTTGTAGTTCGAGCAAACATGGTAATGGGTCAGTTTTTCCTCTTTCCCTCAGGATTCATTGCAGAGAACTTCTGTTAAATGGTGTTTGCTCAGAACGTTAATACCTGATTGAATGAAATGAAACACATTTGGGAAAGTAAATACCTTGCCAGATAAAAAGTTAAGTGGTGGTGTTAGCTGCTGTTGAGTCAGTGTCCGATTCGTAGCAACCCTATGTACAACAGGTTAAACAGTATTGTTAGTTCTTCTCTGCTATTCATAGGGTTTTCAATGGCTGATTATTTTTTGAGAGTGGGTTGCTGGGTCCTTCTCCCAAGCCTATAGCACCTGGTGTTCCCAGATAGTCTCCCATCCAACTACTAACCACCAGGTCTGACCCTGTTTAGCTTCTAAGATCTCACAGGATCAGACACCACCGTGGTACTGCTGCAGGGAAAAAGTTAGGTTTACAGGATTACAAAGCATAACAAAGCAACTTTGAAATGATTATATTTTTCTCATGGCTAGCCCTTATTTGTGTTTATATCTGAGATTTCATTACCTATCACAAAGAATGGATAAATGACATGTCACCATGATTTCAGATAAGGACAAGGAGTTTTCAGGGAGACTTAGTTTTCAGAGTCTGGTGACTTTGTGGATAATACTCTTCTTAGCTCCTAGTGATCAGCAAAACTAGTCTCTACTTTGAGAGAACTATACCAGTGGGTTGATATCAAACACTTAGTGATCAGTTTTCTAGGAGAACAAAATAAAGCATATGTTTGTAGAATTTGTCAATTTCCATGGTGTAAATACCTTTATCATGACCAAAATGAAGATATCAATACATACGATTGTACAGCTGCGGAGAGATGCACAGGAGTCCACCATGGTGGTGTAGCTCCATCCCACACATACAATACATACAAATAATCTCAAGAGCATTGCTGGTACGGTAACTAGGAAACGATGAGCCTTGAGTGTTTACTGTCTTTGTTTTACTATAAGTCATTTAATTATAAGTTAATTTAATTTATAGCAGAGGGCTGTGTTGAAAAATGCAGCTCTCCTCTTCTTGGTGTGAGTAGGAGCCAGCTCCAGTACTGCTGGATATGATCTCTATAGCTTCAGCTTAGATTACAGTGAGCCAGGTGTGGGCTGCCTGATTAGCCTCTCACCTTTTGGTCTGAAAGAAGAGATGTGCCATGCTGTCTTCTCCTCATCGTAGAATAGGGCACAGGCACGTGGTACCAAGCCTGCTGTACACTGTAACTATGACACAAAGGGTACTGAGAAATTACAGGGGCAGGAGAAATAACAGGGCATGGTGTCCCCATGTCTTCCTGTCATTGTGCAGGGTGGCATCTGTGCTGGGCAGGACTTACCTCACCAAGGAAATCCGTCAATAGATGCAGCCAATCCTGCACATCACTGAACATCATAAAGAAGGGAGGGCAAGAGCATGCCTCCACTGGGTAGCCATGGGGGGTTCCTGCTAAGGAAATAGGCTAGTTTGGAAATTGGACTCACTGGAAGCATCTTTCATTGAGTCAACTCAGACATGCTGAATCATATTCTGATGAAATCTAGAATAAGAAGAGGAAATGAAGATCTTGACCATTCCGAGTATACTTTTTTTTTTAGCCCTATGCCAGTTTAAGAGAGTCCCCAAGTGAAATAAATATGGTTATACAATGTAAATGTTTCTTCTCCCAGACTACGTTTTGGTTTTCCAAAGTCATCCAATTTTCCATCATACTGTTAACAGATCCCACAAGTTGTTGGTTCTTTTTCTGAGGTAGGTTAATAGGATTAAGGTCTTTTAATGAGCTCGAGATTATTGAAGGGAAGGTGACTTCACAGTAAAACCTAGACCCTTGATGGTCTGACAAGAAGATGGGGAGACACAGAGGTCACTGATAGAGCTGGGACAAGGGAGAACCCAGGGGTGCAGTGTCATCTTCATGAGATGACCAGGATTTCACCAGACTGAAAGGAAACGGACTACACCACGTATGTTACCAGCCACAGTGCGGAGCAGAATTTCCAGAAAAACTGGCTAGGAAGTGGCTTTAATTGACTACTTTGCAGAGAAATCAAATGGAAACCATAGAACACAGGGAGGAGGGGAAGACCCCCACCGCTTTGCTGCTATGTTCATTTCCACACAAGAAAACATCAATAAAGAATTAGCTCCCTTGCCTGAACAGATTTCCCAACTTTCTGCTGGAGGAAGCCTCTGGAACTAAGATGTTTTCAAGTTGCTGCTGTTTGAAAACCTGCCTAATTCTTCTAATTGGTCTGCCTAGAGTTTCTACACCTTCATTGATTAGAGTTGGTTATTTCTAATTTCCAAGAAATCATTCATGCTGACATGAGATGGTACCAACCCTGTTGTACATTGTAACTTTGTGACTCCCATCTTCTTGTCAGACCATCAAGGGTCCAGGTCTTACTGTGAAGTCAGCCTCCCTTCAATAGTCCTGAACCCATTAAAAGACTTTAATCCCATTAACCTACCTCAGAAAAAGGACCAAGAATTTGTGGGATCTGTTCACAGTATGATGGAAAATTGGATGACTTTGGAAAACCAAAAGCAAAGGATACCAGAAAGATGGCCATCTGTATTTTACTAAAGGTGAGGCTGATGTCAGTGTCTTTTAGGGCTCTCATGGTCCCCACAAGGCATCGTCTGTGGCATGCCTGCAGTTTCTTTGTCACGAGAGCCAGAAGTGCTCTGGAGGGGATGGGAGGAAAGAATGAGCACTCATGAGGCTCCTCCAGCCAATGGCTTACAAGTGTTGCCTTATTGCATGCTTATAGGCACTCCCATGTAGAAGATGCTCTACTCGCTTTTATGGGCATAAGAAAATTAAGACTCAGACTTGCCACAACATTCCACAGGGACATGCGCTCTACAAGTCGGAGGGCCCCACGCAGGCCCAGGCTCCTTCAGGTGCTCGCTCCACATTTCCTCTCGGTTCAGCCAACCTTTATTTCTACTCGCCAAAATCCATACAACCCAAAGTTGAGAAGGATTGAGAATGGAAGAAATGGGTCCACACTGACATAAAATGAGTATTCAGTGATAGAAAAAATACAAAGAAAGGAATATCACCTGAGAAATTCCAGAGATAGAAGGAAAAATGCTGTTGGCTGACTGCAATTATTCAAAGTACTTGAAAAAAATCACACCTAGCAACATCGTTGTGAAATTTAAGTATATGAAAGGTGAAGAGAAGTGTTTCAAAACCACCACAGAAAAAAGAAACCCTTTTAAGACAAAAAATAAATCTCATTAGATGATCCTTGAGTTTTCAAAGGCAATTTTTACAAAAGTGAGTGTTGTCAAGTATTAAGTAAAAGAATTTTAAAACTAGCTTTATAGCCAACTCAATTATCACTGGAGTAAATAGTTAAGGAAATTTTCAGGCTTGCAAGGCAGTAGTTTACTACACCACTACCTGACTTATAAACACCCAAGGGACAGTACTCCAGTGGGAGGGAATGATAGAATGGAAAAGGGACAGCAGAAATGAGAGTTTCACATAAACTAGCAAAATTTAATGTTTTCTCACAAACAAGGAAGGTTTAAAAAAAGAGAAGCAAGCAACAGATACATACGTATACCCACTTAGGTCTCTAGGTCTAGGTAGTACCACCGAACATTGGCTGAGGCAGGACAGCCCGCAAGAACAAGGAAGGGACCCTGAGCAGGAGGGCTGACCTACAGGCTCACTGCACTGGGAGGGATTCACATACGCAGTAAGGACAGAAACCACAGGGAAATAATTTTACCGTCCATTAGGGAGAGAAGAAAAAGGGATCCTGTGATGAAAAGGTCCAAGAACTGCTGTTTTTGAGCAGTAAAAATGATTGAACTAGAGCTACACAAATCTTCCCTGGTGTGTCTAAGTCAAGGCTGAGTAAGCAGTAAAGAGCACGTCAGAGAAAAACAGACTGTACCATCCCGTTTTTATAAAGTTCAATGAAACGCAAAAGGAAAGCATGTACACATTATGTAGAAATGCCTAAACAGTGTGATAAGTCTATAAAAACATAGGAGTACATAGCCTTCACTAAATTAAAAAAAGAAGGGTTTCTGTCATGGCGGCAAGAGTGGAGAACAAGATTGGGGCTACACACAAGGTTCTCCAAGGAGTAACATGTTTACTTCTGTAGTGAAGTGTTGGCTCATGGGGTTCATTTTATTACTATTCTATAGTTTTAAATGGCCTGGGATTTAGCTCAGTTGGTAGAACACTGCTCTGCAGTCTCTGGGGTCCTGGGTTCAATTCCCAGTACTGCACAATGGGAGAAGGATGTGACAAGGCAATCCCGAAACAGTCAGCCATTGAAAACCCTATGAGGGTTGTTATGGGTCGGACTCAACTCAAAGGCACCTAACAACAACAAATAGCTTTACATATATATCTATATATATATATCTATATCTATATCTATATATATATATATATATATTATATGTATATTTTATGCTTATTTCCCAATATATTTTAATACTAAGCATTTATTATAATCCCTGGATTTTATCTGCTTTATATAACTCATAACAAATTTCTATAAAGAACAAACTACATGCTAGAATTTTGGCAGACCAATGACATTTTCACTGCAAATACAGTTTATCACCAACATGAATGGTGACCATACACATGGAGCTGCAGCCATACCACTGTGATGTCTGATCCCTTCAGCTCTCAGAAGCTAAGCAGGGTTGGACCTGGTTAGTACTTGGATAGGAGACTGCCTGGGAACATCTGGTACTATAGGCTTGGGAGAAAGACCTGGCAACCCACTCCCCAAATCAATCAGCCATTGAAAACCCTATCAATAGCAGAGAAGCAGTGACAATAGTGTTTCACCTGTTGTACGACATAGTAGGGTCGCTATGAATTGGACACCAACTTAATAGCACCTAACAACAACAGCACACATGGAAGTCACCATATGCAGCATACACAAACAAAATTGACTACATTTGTGGGAAAAGACAACAGAAAATCTCAATATCAAAAGTCAGAACAAGACCAGGTGCTAACTGTGGATTAGACCATCAACTGCTCATATATAGGTTCAACTAACACTGAACAAAATTAAAACAAGCATATGAGAGCCAAGGTATGACCATGAGTATATCCTACCTGAGTCTAGAGACCACCTCAAAAACATATTAGATACTAATGATTGAAGACCACATTAGTTGTGGCATGACATCAAAGACATCATACATGAGAAAAGCAAAAGATTATTAAAAAGACAGTGAAAAAAAGAAAAGTCCAAATTATATGTCAAAAGAGACTCTGAAACTTGCCCCCTTGAACATCAAGTAGATAAAGTAGAAGGAAGACATGATGAAGTTAGAGAACTAAAGAGATAATTTCAAAGGGGATCTCAAGAAGACAAAAATCAAATATAACAACATGTGCAAAGAGCTGGAGAGAGATAAAAAAGGAAGACCATGCTGTGTTGGTTTTTTTCAAACTTAAAGAATTGAAGAAAAATTCAAGGCTTGAGGGTGAATAGTGAAGGATTCTACAGGGAAAATTTTAAGTGATGCAGGAAACATCAAAGGAAGATGGAAAGTATACACAGAGTCATTATAACAAACAAACAAACAAAAGAATTGGTAGATGACCAACCATTTCAAGAGGGTGCATATGATCAGGAACCAATGGTACTGAGGGACTAGAAGACACCTGCCTTGAAGGAAATGGCAAAACAGAAGGGTCCAGGAATTGATGGAACACCAACTCAGAGGTTTCAACAAACAGGTGTACCAGTAGAGGTGCTAACATGTTTATGCCAAGAGATTTGGAAACCAGTTATCTGGCCAACTGACTGGAAGAGATCCATATTTGTGCCTATTCCCAAGAAAGGGGATCCAACCAAATGTGGAAATTACTGAATGATATCATTAATATCACATGCTAGTAAAATTTTGCCAAAATGATTCAAAAGTGACTACAGCAGTATATAGACAGGTAATTACCAGAAAATCAAGCCAGATTCAGGAGAGGGTTTGGAACCAGGGACATCATTGCTGATATCAGAGATATTAGCAGAAAGAAGAGAATACCAGAAAGGTACCTGTGTTTTACTGATTATACAGAGGCATTTGACTTATAGATCATAAAAAGTTACGGATAACACTGCAAAGAATGGGAATACCAGAGCATTTAATTGTACTTGTGAGGAATCATACATGGACCAGGAGGCAGTCATTCAACAAAACAAGGAAACATTGCCTGGTTTAAAGTCAAGAAAGATGTGTGTCGGGACTGTATTCTTTCACATATCTCTTCAAAGTCTATACTGAGCAAATAATCTGAGAAGCTGGACTTTATCAATAGGATTGGAGGAAGAGTTACTAAAAATCTGCGGTATGCAAATGACAAAACCCTGCTTGCTGAAAATGAAGAGGACTTGAAACAGTTACTGATGACAATCAAAGAACACAGCCTTGAGTATAGATTGCACCTTGACATCAACAAAACAAAAATCCTTACAACTGGGTCTATATGCAACTTCATGATAAATGGAGAAAAGATTGAGCTTGTCCAAGATTCTGCTTTACTTCATTCAATATTCAACACCCACAGAAGCATCAGTCAAGAAATCAAAAGAAGCATGGCATTGGGAAAATCTGTTGCAAAAGACCTCTTTAAAGTGTTGAAAAGTAAAGATGTCACACTGAAGACGAAGGTGTGCCTGACTCATGCCATGGTATTTTTAGTCACACCATATGGTTATGAAAGCTGGACATTGAATAAGGGAGACAGGAGAAGAATTGATGTTTTTGAATTATGATGCTAGATATGAATATTTAATATACTATAGACTGCCAAAACAACCAACAGGTCTGTCCTAGAAGTGCAACCAGAGTGCTCCTTGGAAGCAAAGATGGCTAAACGGCATCTTATATATTTCGGACATGTACTCAGGAGAGACCAATCCCTGGAGAAGGACATCATGTCTGGGAGAGTGGCAGGTCAATTAAAAAAGGAAGACCCTCCACCAGATTAATTGATACAGTGTCTTCAACAATGGGCTTAAACACAAAAAAGATTGTGTGCCTGGCACGAGTCAGGAAGTACGTTGTTCTGTTTTATATAGGGTTGCTGTGAGTTAGACCTGATTTGATGCCACCTAACAATAACACGCTAAAGCCTTCATCATTGCCAATTGTGCAATTTGGATATGATGTATCTCCCAAAAAAGCTCCTGGGTTGGGATATTGGTCTCCAACTGGTGGCACTGTTTTGAGAGATTCCAGAAACTTTACCAGACAGAATATGGCTGGAGGAAGCAGGACACTGGGGGTGGGTCCTTGAGGGTATCTTGTCCCTGGTTCCTTCCTGTCTCTGTTTCCTGTAGGCCTTAGGTGAGCAGCCTCAACTCTCACATTCTCCCGCCTCCATGAGGTTCAGCCCATGCACAGGGTCCCAGGCAACCATGGACTGAATCCTCAGAAACCAGGAGCAAAATGAACCCTTTTCCTTTAAGTTGTTGATGTCAGGTCTTTCGGTTATAGCTAAGCAAAAGTAACTAATACAACCAATAATCAAAAAATTACCTAATTATTTTACTATGAAACATCGCATAATCCTTTAACCTATTACAGGTTTGAGCAGTTTGCATCTTGCTTTTTTTATATTGTACATATACCAGGTAAAAAATTATCCAGATTTGCCAACAGTAATATGGTAATAGTGTTTATAATCTGAGCCACAAAAATAATTAGGAAACCAAAGTAGACATATTAAAAGTCCTGCGAGTAGAGCAAAATAACTTACTGGCTTAGTTCTTTGAACTTTTAAACAATCCTATGCCATCTAAAGCCTGCAGCTGTAGCCCTGTGGCATCCGATCCTGTCAGATCTCGGAAGCTAAGCAGGGTCAGGCCTGGTTAGCACCTGGATGGGAGACCGCCTGGGAACACCAGAAACTGTTGGCTTGGGAGAAGGACTTGGCAACCCCCTCCCAAAAATCAATCTGCCATTGAAAACCCTATGAACAGCAGAGAAGCACTGACAATAGTGTTTCCCCTGTTGTACACAGGGTTGCTATGAGTCGGATACTGACTCGACGGCACCTAACAACAAGTAACATGCCATCTAAGGTACTTTTCGCTGCAGAGATTGTCTTGTATATTTAGCAAGTTGTTTGTTAATTTTAGGATTATCTTTCTGATATTTGACCATTGCTGTCCCTCCATGTATTCATTCCACTTACATGTGTGGCATCCCTTCCCCTATAACTTAGCATCCAAAGTGATCAGCACTTCATGCATTTTGTTGTTTGTTGTTGTTACGTGCTGTGGAGTCGGTATCCGGCTCATAGCGACCCTACATACAACAGGTGAAACACTACTGTCAGTGTTTCTCTGCTATTCATAGGGTTTTCAATGGTAGATTGATTTTTGGGAGTGGGTTGCCAGGTCCTTCTCCTTTTTATATAATATTGTAAAAAAGTTTTATACAATATTAAATATACATGTATATAATATTAAAATATATGTACAATATTAAAAAGAAAGGCATGGGTTCCCTGTAATAACAGAAGATCCAGGTAGGTAAGTTCCAGGAGCTGTACAGGCTTTTTCAGTATTTTTTCAAAAAAAAAAAATTTGTGATTGAAAAGTAGAAGAATAAATTAGAAACTGACCAAAATCCATGCAAGGAATAAACGTGAAGTCTGCAGCATGATGCAGCCTTTATGTCTGTGTGTTACAGTGTTGTCCTAAATATCCCCCAAATATCGTGTGTCTGACTGCTGGGTCCCCAGCTCATCACACTGTCTTGGGAGGTTTATGGGACCTGGGGGGTAGGGTTAGTCACTGGGGCAGGGCCTCTGGAGGTCTTTGCTAAGATCCTGCTTCTTGGAAGCTCTCCCTGCTTGCTGCTCACAAGATGGAAGTTTGTCTACCCCAGGCACTGCTGCAGGCCACCATCCCTGCCCTGCCATGATGGAGTGGTTCTTTAGCCATGAGTCCCTGGTAAATACTTCATTCTATAAGTTTGCTTGGGCTGGGATTTAGCTCAGTTGGTAGAGTGCTGCGCTGCAGCCCCTGAGGTCCCAAGTTCAATTCCCAGCACCGCAAAAATGGGAGAAGGGCCTGGCAATCCACTCCCAAGGCAATCCCAAAACAGTCAGCCATTGAAAACCCTATGAGGGTCGCTACGAGTCAGATTCCACTCGATGGCACCTAACAACAACAACATAAGTTTGCTTGGGTTGGTCCCTCGGCATAGCCGTGATGAGCTGACGGCTACACTGTGTGTCTTCACTTGACACATGGATGAATTGCACCTTCATCCCTTGTTCTCGCTGCCATGGCCAGAATGAACCACCGCTATTGTCTGCTCCTCCTGTTTGTGTTCCCATGGTCTATGTGTCAGAAGATTCCTGTAACTGGATCAATCTTCATTAACCTCCTTCAAGAGTCCAAATGGTGTCCTTTCTCAAGGTTAGAAGCAGATACTTGAGTCAGTGCAAATTCTGGGTCAACACATGTATGGAGTTATTGTGGGTGGTGGACGCGGAGACCGAGACAGGAACGCAGGACTGAATCTCATACAAGCAGCTTTAAAATTCACATTTGAGATGCAGATTTAACTGGGAGTCTAAAATTTTAACTGATGTATGTGTATCCTGCCTCAAGAATATTCTGACTCAATCAGCAGGCTGCGTAAGTGAATCACGCGGGAGAGCTTTTCATGACAAGCACGGTACCGAGGGCCTGGGAGGGCAGATTGCCTGCCCTCATTTACACCCGGGATGCGAGTGGTAAAGCTGCAAAGAGACGCACTCTTTTCTCTGCATGCCCGACGCTGTGCAAATAAACCAAAGGAAGGTCCAACATCGTATGTAAGAGAAAACTCAATAAGCAAGCACAGTCTCGAGACAGGTTTTGTGGTTGAGGAATACGACTCTTCTGTTTACAAAGGAATCTCAAAGTTCTCGTCTTGTTGTTTACTCCTTGCTGCAAGATGTCTATGTTGGAAGGGTTTTTCTTTTCATTATTTTCCCCTGTGTGTTAACACAAAACTCACATGGTATTCCTGAATGTAAATATTCACGAGAGCTGTGTGAACAGGCGTAAACTTCACCATGTAAAGGGCATCAGCCAGCCCTGCCCCTGATGTTTCACACATCCTCACGGAAGGAGAAATAATCAAAAATTTAAATTTAATTAGTGGTCTATTATATTAGCATATGTTGAGTTGTAATGACTATTCAGCTATTCTGGTTGATGTTTACTATTATCTAAGCCAATGTTTTTCAGAAAGCTATTGCTTTGACTGTTCAAAGTATCTTCTTTAGAATTTACAATGCCTACGGGAAAAGCCTGCACATCAAAACAGTGCAGTTGTCCTTATGGATGCGCACACAGGAGTACACAGGAGTAAAAATATCTAGAGGAAGACATATTCAATTTAGAAGAAAGACATTAGTAGTTTTCTAAAATGCAGAATGTCAAAAGTATAAGCCCACTCTCATTTAATATTATCTACACAACTTCTACTTCACAGCTGCATTATCTGTGGATCATTGGCTTAGACACAGCCCCGTGCCACTATGTGACGTACCAAGGCCTCTGACAAGTAAGCCAACTGCTATGGAAACGCAGTGGGGTCTGAAGACGGTTGGCACAGGTCCATCACTGCTCAGGGCCAGGTCTCTCTGATCCCCAACGTCTGCCACACATTCCTTAGAGCTCTTTTTCAATGTGAAAAAATAATTATGTCACTGTCCTTTCCCAGTGTGACCAGCATTGCTTTCTTTTCTTCAGGACCAAACGGATTCCTTGTCTTGAGTACCATGATCTGGCTCTGCCCCTCCATTATACTCATTTCCTATTTCCTTAGGATTTGATGTGTGTTTGTTTGGCTATCTGCTTTGCTTTTATTTGGTTTTCATCTTTTTGTCCTGGTCATAACTCTTTTTGAGGTTATTCCCTTTGTATTGTATTACAGTAATTCCATTCACTTTATAAGGCTTGGAAAGAGTTTGACATGACCCCTGCTTGGCCCTGGAGGCAGGATGTGAAGTCAGCAAGGCAGAGCACAGGAGGATAGAAAATGCCTCCCAAGGAGCCAGTCCATCTTCTACCCAAAACTGGGTGTCTGGAGAACAGCAATGGCAGTAACAACAGCTACACAAAGGCTCGTCCCCTTGGGGAGCAGCTGAGGGATGGGAGTGCCTGGCTTTTGCTACATCCTGGTCTGCTTCCTGTTACTATGAGTGAAGGGCACAGACTGAGCAATTTGTTAAGACTATGGTTTATTTGGCTCACCATCCTGAAGGCTGGGAAGTTCCAGACCGGGCTTCATCCAATGAAGTCCTTCTTACTGGTGGGCACTCCACAGAGGTCCGGAGGCAGGGCAGGCATGTGGCGGACAGATGTCCTAGCTCAACTCCCTTCTCCTTTTCTTTTAAAGCTACAGTCCCAAAAACAAATATAAAACACATACACACAAAAAAAAAATACAAAAGAAAGAAAAAATATGTAAGAAATTTTTTAAAAGAACAAAAGAAAAAGATGACACAGTCCCATCTCATTAGGGACTTCATTTAGCCTTAATTCCCCTCCACCCCCAAATGCCAGAGTCAGATTAAGTTGTTATCCCCTTCATACCTCAGCATGGGAATGACATTTCACCACGACCTTCAGTGTAAATATTCCAACGATAGCAGCTACTCTCTTTCTCAATTCACTGAGAATGAAGCCAACACATGACAGGGGATGGAGTCAAAATGGGAGTACGGCGCCCATGATTTGGATCTCTGGATATATCCATGCCAGAAACCATATTCTCTTAAATTATAGGAGTTCAAGTTTGCCTCAATTTCTCCTTACGATCAGTTGAGATGAATTTCTATCTTCTTAAAACAAGTGATGGAGGCATTACTAGTATTCTCATTCGTTCTCTATCTCAGACACTGGCATCCTGCAATAGTGAAGTTACTTTCCAAAACAACCCATGTCATTTCACACTCTGATGGCCTGGCACAAGGGCCCCCATCCAGAATTCTATCCCATGGCTTCTCAGCCTGATTAAACACTTACCACCATTTCACTCCCAACTGAAAGGCTCTTTTTCTCCACTGTCGAGATTTTTCTGGTTCCATCAAAACTTTACTGCGTCTTTCTCCTACTCTCTTCCTGCATACAAGATATCACTTGTGTTCATTAAAAATGGCTTTTTCTTCTTGGAGGCATCCATAGTAATTTCATAACTGGTTGAGAGCAGAAACTGAGCATGTTAGAGAAAATCTCAACAGCCTCTGGTCGACAGAAAACTGAATGATGGGATTTATCATCTCAATGTATTGAATCTAGACTTCAGTGTCTGTTTCCTCCGAAACTTGTAAGGGTCAGTCCTTTCGTAGCCTCTTCCTTGCTTCCGGTGACTTGCCAGCTAGGATGGAGGCTCCCTGACTTGCTGTTGGCTCTCAGTCTCTGCTCTGTCACCGCATGACGTTTTCCCTGTGTGTCTGGAGTCCTTACGTGACTGTCTTCCTCCTTATAAGGACATGAGTCAAATTGAATAAGGACCTCAGCCCAACCTGATTATGTCTGTAGCAAACCCACTTCCAGATAAAGCCACAGATATTGGGGATTAGGATTTCAATCTTTGTGGAAGACACAATTCATCTAAAAGCAATGATTTTTTAAAAAATTTTATTTATTTGTTTATTTATTTTTGTAATACTGGGAGGTTGAACCCAGCACCTTGCACATACTTTGCAAGCACTCTGCCACTAGGCTGTACCCTCAGCCCCCTTTTTATGTTTTTTTCTTGAGACAGGGTTTCACCAAATTGTGCAGGCTGCCTGTGGCCTCCAACCTGCAATCCTCCTGCCTCAGCCTCCTGAGTTGCTGGGATTACAGGTGTATGCCACCATGCCCAGCTTTAACTTATTTTTTAATGTACACAATAAAAATTATAAATCTGTTAAAAAGATATTGCATGAAGATGACATTTGTGACAGAAAGCACAAAGAGATAGAGTGATGTGGAGGCAGAGGTTTTGCATGTTCTTGAAGATAAGTTGGTAGAAATTCAAACTAGCTTGTTATGAATTTAAGATGCTAGTATGTCAGTTAAAATCCCTAGGATAAACAGGAAGAAAATTACTGAAATAAATAACGTAAGAGGAAAGGAAATGAAAAGAGAATCAAAAGGGTACACTGAAAACAATCAAACACGAAAGAAGGAGATAACAGAGACAGTGAGAAACAGATAAAAGAAATATAGGAAAAAATAGCAGAAGTGGATTTACCATAAATGAATTTATATTTGCAATGAGAAAGCAGAGATGTTCAGAAATGATGGGAAGAAATGATCCAAATGCATGCTTTGTATACAACACTTACTCATCATCTAAATGCACAAGTCAGTTGAAACTCAAAGGATGTAAAAAGATATTCAACACAAATGGTAATAAAAAGAGACCGAGGGTGGCTATAGGGGCTGGGACTTAGCTCAGTTGGTAGAGCGCCATTCTGCAATCTCTGAGGTCCCAAGTTCAATTCCCAGCACCACAAAAACGGGAGAAGGATGTGGCAACCCACTCCTGAGGCAATCCTGAAACAATCAGCCATTGAAAACCCTATGAGGGTCGCTATGAGTCGGACACGACTCGACCGCACCTAACAACAACAACAACAACAGGGTGGCTATATTAGTATTGGACAAAAGGACCTTAAATCAAAAACTGTTACTAGAGGTCATCAAGGACACTACATGTTGAAAAAGTGTTAATGTATCAATTTGTTGTTGTTGTTAGGTGCCGTCGAGTCGGTATCCGACTCATAGCGACCCTCTGTACAACAGGGGAAACACTATTGTCAGTGCTTCTCTGCTGTTCATAGGGTTTTCAATGGCAGATTGATTTTTGGGAGGGGGTTGCCAGGTCCTTCTCCCAAGCCTACAGCACCTGGTGTTCCCATGCGGTCTCCCATCCAGGTACTAACCAGGCCCAACCCTGCTTAGCTTCCAAGATCTGACGGGATCAGATTCCACAGGGCTATGGCTGCAGGCAATGTATCAATTAGATATAACAATTGTAAATATATGTGTAGCAAACACATCAATATATGTGGCAAACATTGATAGGATTAAAGAGACTAGTTCAACAATGACAGTTGGATACTTTAGTGCCATACTTCCAGTAACAGATAAAAGCTACACAGAAGATCAGTAAGAAACAAGAGGACTTGACCACACTAGAAACTGATTAGATTTCAAAGCATTATATAGAACACTTTACCTAACAATACAATACACATATTCTCAAGAATGCATGAAATAATCTCTAAGATCAACCTTCTCGTAAACTACAAAACAAGTCTCAGCAAACATAAAATATTGAATTCATGACAAATATCTTCACCAAACAATCTAAGGAAATATAAAAATAATTTCACAAATATATGGAAACTAAGCAAGCCAGTCTTAAACAGCAAATAGATCAAAGAAATCACAAGGGGTATTAGAAAATACCATTAAATAAATGAAAATGAAAATATCGCATTACAAAGTTCAGAAGTAATGTTTGTGCATTTTACCTCAATTAAAAAGGGAAAATAAAACATTCTGGAGTATTCTGGAGGCAGAGGCAGGAAGATTGTGAGTTCAAGGCCACCCTGGGGTACATAGCAAGACCCTTTCTGAGAGAGAGAGAGAGAGAGAGAGAGAGAGAAAGAGAGAGAGAGAAAGAGAGAGAGAAATTGGGATGCAACAGAGGGCCTGACAAATTTTATATCAATGCTTTTCCTATTTACTTAACTAAATATAGGATTCGAACTTATTTCTTATTTTATCCACATCTTTTTCCTCCTACTTAGTACAATTATTTTTAGATAGTTTTGCAAATGTAATATAAAGTAACATTAATCTGTGTATGTGTCTTCTTTTCTATTTTTTATTTTTGCTTCCTTGAAATTAACTATCACTCCAACACTGACAAATACCATCATATTTCAGGTTTTCCAAACACATTTGTTAAACTGTTCACTTCAGCAACAAATAATTGTTGAAAATGAGTTGATCATTTTTTCCACAGGAATCTATTAAACAGATACATGTTTAAAAATACTCTATATCCTGAAAATTATAGTTTTTTGTTTCTATATTGTTTACAGGGGAAAATATGTAGATGAATGGATAACTTAAGTATTTAGATGACACTGATATCACTAGAGGACCTCAGAAACGTGTGGGTAAAAAACAAGAAGCCACACTGACTTTCTGTGACCACTGGGAACAGCATAAGCAGAATACAGCAGACTACAGAGGTTCCCCATCACCCAAGAGTCCTTTTTCTCTCTTTGTATGGTTTATACTTTAACTGGTGTCCTGCCCTAACCAGAACATAATCAGTGACGTCAGATGACTAAGATCCGTGTTTTTTTTAAAAGATGTACAGGTATTTCTTTTTGTTGCAAGTGTTTTCATGTTTTGGTTTGTATCTTTCTTAAAATATTTTGTCTGTTTTGGATTCAAAATATACATTTACATTTTAAAAGCAAAATAAAAACATATTACAATTTATTAAATTGAAAGTAATTCAAAAAATCTTTGGTATGTAAAATGAAAGTCACTTCTTAATATCTTAACTGACACTGCATTCAATTATGGAACAAAACAAAGGACAAAATATAAAATATTAAGTTTCAGCAGGGTGCAGTGATGCACGCCTATAATCCCAGCAACTCAGGGGGTGGAGGTAGGACTCCAAGTTTGAGACCAGAGGCAGCCTGCATAACTCAGCAAGCCTCTCTCAAAATAAAGTAAAAAGTGGGCTATAGGTGATGCCCAGTGGTAGAGCACTTGCAAAGCATTTGTGAGACCCTGGGCTCAAACCCCAAGTACCACAAATAAAAAAGTTTCAAAGTTAGTGTTCCAGTTTTTATATAGCACCTTAAGCAGGCAGTTTTTTTGTGTAGGGAAAAATTGAGAGGAAATTGGCAAAAAGTTCCAAACTGGGAAAACAGCTTTTGAATATCTGGTTTGTAAATTAGAAATCTAGGGAAAATGAAAGTAACTTGGTTGCATGCTTGTACAAAACCCTTCATGATTGGACAATTGGACTGAAAGCTGATTGGCTCAGGCCATTCTGTGGGTGAGCTATATAAGGAGCTGCGCTGCAGCAGTTCAGCCCTTTACACCCTTTTCACCTTTTTGCCCAGACTGTTGGCTAAGCAATACCTTTTTCACCCATGAGGAAACAGCTCTCTCCACTCTCTCGTCTGGACCTTCGGTGAGGAAAGAACGCTCTCCCATAGCAACCATCAATAAGGAAAGAACCTGCCCTCCGTCTGATCACCAACAAAGCAAGAACTGTCTCCCCTGTGACCACTGAGACCACCAACATGGGTATTTGCCCCTGGAAGGCAAAAGCACCCAAGGCTTTTCCTTTCTCCCATCTCTGCCAGCGTCCGGAGGGCTGCAGGAGTCCACGCCCCTCACCCGAGGGTCCCAAGTGAACTGTGGTTAGTACCTGTGTATGCGGCGGCACCACCGCACGTCCGAACCTCCAGGCCGGACTGGGAGGCGCGCACCCCACATTTTTGCACTTTGCACACAAATAAGATGTTTTCCTATCAAATGCGGATGGACAAATGTAACATTGTTTTCTTTTTTGCTGGCTAGGATGATTTTCTTGAGGTGGAGAAGGCATTTCAGGTCCTAAAATATCCTTAATCAAAGTTCGGGTTTAGGTAGAAATTCTGTCATGATACACTCATTGTTTCAACCCAGAAAGAATTTGT
Organism: Pedetes capensis; assembly: GCA_007922755.1. NCBI lineage: Eukaryota > Metazoa > Chordata > Mammalia > Rodentia > Pedetidae > Pedetes > Pedetes capensis. The sequence goes on from VMDO01008746.1 coordinate 28,468, forward strand.
TTTCATCTGAATAGCTCCACAAAGTCCAACTATGATAACTGTTTTCTATTTAAACCTTCACACATAATGTAAGAATTTTATGCCACTGTTGGAATTCCCAGGGGGATAGAGAGTACCCCAAACAGGACCAGTCCCACAAGCTCATTTAGCCCACTTGGAGGATGGCGCAAGATAGCATCTGGTCACCTTTGCCATACATCGGATATGTCACTCTTCCCCCTTAAGTGGGCCAAGATGGCACCCAAGGTCTGATAGCATCTAAAGACCCCTGGTGCCCGATTGGTCATTTCTGATCCAAACTTGTTCCCCTGATTGGCTGGCAATCGGGCCATATAAACTCCAGAGCTCAGAGATCAGCAGCCATTCTGAACACGATCCAGGAGAAGCTCACCAGTTCCTCATGGTTCCTTAAGGTACCGAGGCCCATTTTCTCCCCTGCCTAGCCTAGCCTTCAGCCTTCCTCAGACCTGCCTTCATCAAATATCAACCCACCTGCCACCTTTATCTGACCCTGACCTCTAAAACACTGGATATCCTACACGGACTGACAGCTTTGTGAGGCAAGACTCTGAGGGCAAGGGTCCAAAAGTCAAGCTCAGGGCCCCCAAAGGGGTGGAATCCTGTGAGCCAGCACAGCAACAACACCTGGGACTCTCTGCCCCAGCAGCAGAGACAGCAGCTAAGTGCTTCCCTTCTCCAACTTCCCTTTCCCCTCTCCCTAATCCTCCACTCCTTTCCCCTCCTTTGTGAATAAACCCCAGTCCTCTTATCCTGTGCATGACACTCTGTTCTCCGACCACAGCCTCTCCACCAGGTGCAGCATCAGGGTACCCACCTCTTGCTTCCACCCACAATGCAGAGAGAAACCCCAGAAAGAATCCAACATGCCACCATTCTAAAAAAAACGGCCATTGGCCATCTACACGTTCTGTGACCACAGCGTAAATTTCGCACTTTTGATCTAGCACAACTACCCGATTTTGTTTTATGATATGTTGTTGTTGTTAGGTGCTGTCAAGTCGGTATCCGACTCATAGCGACCCTCATAGGGTTTTCAATGGTTGACTGTTTTGGGATTGCCTTGGGAGTGGATTGCCAGGTCCTTCTCCCATTTTTGCGGTGCTGGGAATTGAACTTGGGACCTCAGAGACTGCAGCGCAGTGCTCTACAAAGCTACCATTTTAGGTTGACCAGTTTCTTCCTCAGTACCAGAAGGCTGATGCATAGACAATACCACCATGACAGCTTTTGATTTTTTTGTGACTTGCAAAAGCTCTGTCATATCAGCAATGGTACCCACATAGTGAAGAATTTGTAAGTCAAATACCTGCTGGTAGAAACTTGGGATGCATTTCTTTCTTGTTCTGTTGCATAGTGCCCAAACAAGTTAGCTTTCACTTATGCAATTCATTCTCCAGCTCAATCAAGTTAAATCATCTCCAATAATGTTGTGATCTAAATTCTAAATTGGTTTAGCTAAAGAAGCACTGATTGAATAGGTTTGCAGAGCCTCAGAAGATGTTGATCCAGGCCCTTGACATCAGAACCTTTTCCTCAATATGAATAAGCACTGAAACAATAGCCAGTTTTTGCATCTGCTAAAATCAGAAGTTTTACCCTGTATTGGTTGGGTTCCTTAATTATAAATATTCTGAAATGACAATCACAAAAACCTACCATCATTTTGTCAACTGTGGTACGTTCTCCTAATGTGTTGTTGCTCTGAAAATTTTCTATATGCTTTTCAAACACCAAGTTATACATGCTAATGGATCATTTTGACACCTTTGTTGCCTGGCTTTAGAATTATCGAAGTGAAGGAAGGTAAGTAAATTCAACATTATTTTCAGATATGTAGTGAAGTGGAAAAGATCCCTATTCATACCATCTGTAGCAAATATTGAAGTCCTCATTTCCTAACTTAAAAGTACTGCTGTTTATGTTATCGGTGGAGTTAGGTGCTGTTCAGTAGGGTCTGACTCATATCAACCCTATGCACAACAGATGAAACATTCCCTGACACTGTGCCATGCCCAGCACTATGTCAGTGCTTCTCTGCTATTCATAGGGGTTTCTATGGAAGATTGTTTTGGGGTGGGATGCTGGGTTCTTCTCCCTAGCTGGTGGTGCCTGGTATTCCCCTGTGGTCTCCCATTCAAGGACTAACCAGGCCAACCCTGCTTAGCTTCTGAGATCCGGCAGGATCAGATACCAGGGTGCGACAGCTGCAGACCTGCAATATATAAACTGTTCTATAAAAGCTTGCAGTTCAGTTATGTCTAAACTTTTCAGCTCTGACCAATCCTGTTGTTTACATTTCACATGAGTTTTCTCAAGTTTTTCATTTGTCCGTAGAAAAATTTGTTCCTGTATTTCCTCTGAAAATAATAATGCCAAATGTCTCTAACATGTGAGGGATCTTGCAAAATTTTACAGGACCTTTGGAACCTGGTAACGTCACTGTCAACTTATTGAAGGTGGAAACTCTTTTAGATCTGTATCTTTTTCCTTTAGACCACTTGAGACAATTGTTCCTGTAAAAATATTTTTTTATTACTTTCAATGCCTGGTGTTGAAGATGCTTCATCACCTTCTCCTTCTCCTCCTTCTCCCTGTCCTCCTGTCTTCTACTCTTTCTGCCTCACTCCTTTCTTCTACTTCTGGATTGGTATCTGCAGCGTGAGACTCACTGGCTACTGATGATCATCATGCTCATCCACATCACTCGCATCTTCATTTTTCTCATCTAATCATTCAAAAATGTTTTTGTGCAAACTCTGGAAATTGAGGATCATCAGGCTCCATAGAAGTAGGAATTCATCTGGATGCCGTTTTTCATTGTATCCGTGAAAATTATAATATTCCATAAGATAGAGGGAGAGTAGTTTTTTAAAAGCACTAACATGCCTTGCAATGTCAGGTCTCAGAGATCAAAATCCTTTTGTATCCTGTACTACTTAGTGAATCACAGTTGCAACCACCTGGCAGGCAGGCCTCATTTTAGGAAGGTACTAGAAAGATGAGCGCTGGCGCAGAATTGGCATGAACAGGGCAAATGGGACACATCACTGTGGTCTGAGACCCACACATGGCCAGCTTAGTGTTAATCACATCTGGAAACAAACGTTTGATGTCTGCAATGGTTCTTACAGAGGCTATTTTCTGAGAGGAGCGGAAAAGTTCTAAAAACCTGATGGTTACTTTTGTTTATTCTTCATTTCACGATCCATCTTCAGATCTAGTAGCAAGTATCATGGATGAAAGAGAAGAAGAAAAACCAAAATGTTTGAAGGAATTTGGCTTTCTGCCCCTCACTCCAAGGCCACTTTCCTACAAAGCCATCCCTCTGTCTCTCACTGTCAGCTCCAGGGCCTGGCTGCATTTTTCCAGCTTTTATACTTTACCGACCAGGCATCTGCCCATAGACACAATGCCATGTGCAGTACTGTATTAGCATGTATGTTCTTCAAAGTTCTATTCAAGCCAGGTGCAGTGGCACAGGTCTGTCATCCCAATGACTCAGGAGCAATGGAGTTCAAGACCAGAGGCAGCCTGTGTAACTTACTGAGATCCTGGTCAAGATCAAAAATGGAAAAGGGGTTGGGGGTACATCTCAGTGGTAGAGAGCTTGCAGAGTATGCACGAGGCCCTGGGTTCAACCTCCCAGTAATGAACAAATAAACAAAGAAAGAAACAAATAAAAGTGCTATTCACCAGTTAGTCAAGCTGGGCGCTGTGGTGCAGACCTATGATCCCAGTGACTCAGGAGGCCTGGGAAGCAGGAGGATTGAGGGATAAAGGTCCGAGGCAGCCTGCACAACTTACTAGTACCCTGGTACCAAATATAAAATAAAAAAGAGGCTGGGGGTTCAGTGGCAGAGCAGTTGCCTTGCATGCATGAGGCCCTGGGTTCAACCTAAAGCACTAAAGAGAAAAAAAGAAAAGAAAAGAAAAGAAAAATCTCTGTGAAAAAATATATCATCTGAAAAAGAGAGTAGCTTGAAAATTTACAAAGAGTAAGGGAAAGAGCTATGTGACAGAAGGCGGTAAAATACCACACAAATGAATAGCACCACCTTTGTGACCTCCATTTCCATTGCTTAGGTCAAGTCTGGGTCGGTGTCAGATGCCTTCCAGCCTCCCAGCAGGTTAAACAGAGCTGAGTGCCTTCTTTTCAGTGCAGGATTATCTATTGCACACTATGCACAGGAGAACCTTGGTGCTAAAGATCTAAAAGAGGACATATCCAGATGATCATCAGTGCTGGAAAATGAGACAAACAGAAAGGAGATTTTGTTAAAATAATGCCTTATCATGAGTGACCACTTTCCTTTTTTGGGTTCTTTTCAGTTTGTTGTTTCTATTACATAATCATCACCCAAAAACATGATGAAGCTGTGGTGAGAAGCAAGCTAAGAGGGTAGCATTGTTTATCAAGAAGATTGAGAGGTCAGATCGGAGTCTGTGTGAGGATGCACTCCAGGGGCCGCCCTTGCCCCTGGCCGTCCACTCTGCAGGAGCTCACAGGAAGGACAGGGGCGCAGAGGGAGCCCTTCCATCATCGGGTACCACTCATAAATACTAACTGGGAGACACAGCCTTCCTCGTTTGTGACCAAAAATAGAACAGCCATTACCAATACTTCCTAATTTCATCCAATGCAGGTATGTAAGTGGGCAAAACCACTCATTTGGTTGTTGTTGTTAGGTGCCTTCCAGTCCAGTCCAACTCATAGTGACCCTTCATACAAGGAACAAAACACTTCCCAACACTATGCCATGCTGGGCACTGTCAGTGCTTCTCTGGTACTCACAGGGTTTTCAATGGCGGATTGTTTCAGGAGTGGGTTGCCAGGTCCTTCTCCCAAGCCTACAGCACCTGGCATTCCCAGGTGGTCTCCCATCCAAGGACTAATGAGGCCGGACCCTGCTTAGTTTCTGAGATCAGGCCGGATAGGATGCCAGGGTGCTATGGCTGCAGGCTCCTATTTTGTAGCTCGTATGAAAGCAGCTGACGTCAGAATTAATCTGCAGGGTGATCTAAATGATGTGTATAGGATTTGCCTAGTGAAATCTAGTGAATTTTTATGCACACATGTGGGTGGTGAGGTTATATCTTTTAAAAAATATATTCTTCTTATAGGAGATAGTTCTCTCTCTCTCCCTCTGGAAGGTTGGCTATTTACTGGCAAGTGAACTCAGAGAGCCAGATGGCCAAGGCCAGGCAGGATCATTAGACAGTTCCTGTTAAAATTTTGGACAACAATTAACAGAAGCCCAGCAGGAGGTCCCCACTGTTGACCCCCTGAAGGGTGGCTAAGCAGCAGCATATGTGTTTATTTATACCAGCAGGCCTTTTAATTAACAGCTCTGAGGTGTGCACTTTTTGGAATTTGGTACAGCCCATTAGGATACAGTTGTGAAAAGGCCCAGTGATAAAGCATAATTCATGTTAAAATTAAAGGAAGAAGACAACAGAATGTCAAGATGTCTCATGGTACAGATGGACCAAATATTTATAGGATCCCAACAAAAACCCTTCAGCTAGTTCTAAGGGTTGCCAGGACTTAGCCTGTTCTCACTTTCCCACCCCAGAGCGGACAAGTTTCCAGAATATACTAGGAGTGTTCTGACTGCTGGTACAGAGCCTCAGTATCCCCTCTCCGTCTCTCACCAGGAGTACCCGCATCAGCACTGAAGCAGGAATCACCTGATGGCCTGCGGGCCTCATGACACACCCCAATATATGCAGGGCAGTGCACCTCTGGGGCCCCCGATAGCAGAGTGCTTCATCCAAGAGGAGGACCTGGTGTACACGAGGCCCTGTCTATTGCTGGCAAATGCCACATATAATCAATAATAAAAGTGTCAACTCCTCTTCTTGGTCTTAACCTAACATTGAATCTTTACGCAGATGGGACATTACAGTTGAGGACGGATGTATGAAGAGACAGAAGGTTATGTGCAAAATAATGAGCCCTATGACAAGAATTCACAAGAGATCTTGAAAACCACGGGCCTCGCTTTCAAGCACTGCAAAGACAAAAATAACCAGCAATATGGAGACAAACACACTCATATAAAGCAATGCCCTTATTATTGGTTTCGAGTTATTTTCAAATATTTGCCTAATTCTATCCTAAAATAAAGTTACTTTACTTAGGGATTTACTTTGGGATTTAGCTCAGTTGATATAGCGCTGTGCTGCAGTCTCTGAGGTCCTGAGTTCAATTCCCAGCACCGCAAAAATGGGAGAAGGACCTGGCAATCCATTCCTGAGGCAATCCCAAAACAACCATTAAAAATTCTATGAGGGTCGCTATGAGTTGGATACTGACTCAACGGCACCTAATAACAAGTAAAGTTACCAGGATTCCGAAAGCACCTCTGAAAATCTTATTGGTACCTGATCTTCACCCTGTAAATCTTCCTTTCATCTTTGAACGTGCAATTCATTCTCAAATTTTCAAATTGATTTGATATCCAGTGTTTTTTCATTTTACTGTACTAAGGGGTTGAACCCAGGGCCTCATGTATGCTTTTACAAATCCTCTTAACATGGAGCCACACCCACAGCCCATTTTCTGACTCTTTATTTTGAGATAGGGTCTTGTTAAGTTATTCAGAATCCCACTGGCCTCGAACTTTCAATCCTTCTGCTTCTGCCTCCTGAGTGGCTGGGACGACAGGTGTGTGCCACCACACTCCACCTCAAATCCAACATTTCATTTGATTTCAGCAGTAGGCGTGGGAAGTGGTAAAGGTAGATATCATTTTCCTTACTTTATAGGCAAGGAAGAGTGAATCTAACAGAGACCAGAGTGTGTCAGCTCTCCACCCTGGGTCCTAGTGTCATGAGGAATGCTTTCTTCCCTTCCCTGGGCGACATGCTGAGTGCCCACTGATGCCCCATGCCTGTGCAGGAACCTGCAGAACACCCAGCCTCAAGGACATGCCCGTATTTTCTTGAAATACTAATTATTTCCACTTTTTTTTTTTTTTTTTTTTTTTTGCAGTACTGGTGGTTGAACCCAGGACCTCGTACCTGCATGCTCTGCAAGTGCTGGACCACTGAGCTGCACCCTCAGCCCATTATTTTTTACTTTTTGATACAGGGTCTTGCTAAGTTACGCAGACTGCCTCTGGTCTCGAACTTGCGATCCTCCTGCCTCCTCCTCCCCAGCCACTGGGATTACAGGTGTGCAACACCACGCCTGGCTATTTCTACATTCTTAAAACATGAAGAAGCACAATGCTGTTTCAGGATGATTTGATGACGTGGTTGGAGACCCGGAGGGCCTAGCCAGCCACAGTTACTGTTGCTGCATGAGGTAACAGGTTTTACAGGACCCAGGGAGATGGTGAGACTCCCATATTACAACTGCAATGAGAATCTTCAAATGGAGGAAGAACTTTGTTTCTGGGTTTCCTTAAGATAAAATATCGCACTTTTTGTTTCATTTCCTTGAAAAGAGTGTGCTAGCTCTTAAGACGCACCCAAGAAAAAGGAGTTATTAGCTGTCACGTCTGCTTCTGTTGTGCTTAGCGCCTTGAGTCTTAAATTACAAATCACACCTCTTCACCACGTTAACTGAGCAGAAGTGCATTGGCACAGGACCCCGTTGACGGATTACTATCGTATTTTTCACCTTTGTCTTGGTCATAGGCTGAATGATACCTCATCTTCAGCCCTCCATTGATTTTCACTTCAAGATCAAGACTCCAATGATGGCCGGCCTGGCTATTAATCACAGTCATTCAAGCTAATACCATGCAACTATTTTGCTAATGACAATTCTTTGAATTTTAGCATTTCTTATACTCAAGCCCCTTGTAAAAATGGAAAACAGTACTACTTTCTAACAGAATTTTGTGATAGAAAAAGTACTACTATATGCAAAATACAAAATAGAAAGGGGATTGTTTAGATTAGGAAGGCAAAGCAATGCACGATCCATATGATTGAAATGAAATTCACGGATGCATTTTCAACTACTGAAAGCATTCATTTATGTTTACTAATAGCCTGCTGAATATGCCATGCTTTTCTTCTTATGTGGTGCTTGGACATTGCCCAAATGTTGACTGTTGCTGTTAGTAACATTGGCAAACTGGGATTTATTCTAAAGGGACTCTATTCATAAAAAATTGAAAATAATATGTGATACTTGAAAATATACCCTAAACTGTTCTGATTTAAACATGCATGCTCAATTTGTTAAATGTTAGCATAATCCAGCTATGTTCTATAAGAATCAGAGAAAAACATAACCCCAGATGATTTTCTCAAATGAGTTCATATGATCAAGTTATAGGTTTTAATGAATATTTTAAAATCTTCCATTTAGAATTTAAGGTATGCTCATTAATGCAAGTAAGAAATGTTTTAGAAATATTACCTGCAACAAGGAGGAATGAAATCACTGAGTAGTTAGTCTGCTATGGGTCAAATTGTGCTCTCTAAAAATGGATAATGTTTAAGTCCTAACCCCTGCTACCTCCTCAGAATGTGACCCTATTTGGAAATAGAATCTTGTAGATATTAGTTACTTTAAAATGAAGTCACCATAGAGCAGGGTGTTGTGGTTGAGGAATTCAGAAGAGAGCAGTGTGAATACAGGTCACCACATAAAGGCAGAGGACTAGTGATGCATCAGAAGCCAAGGAGTGGCAAAGATGGCCAGCAAACCTCCAGGCGCAAGACAAGGTCTTCCCTGCAAACTCCAGAGAGAGCACAGCCAGCTGGTGCCGCGATTTCTGACTTCACCACTCCGAAACTGTGACCCAGTGAATTCCTGCTGTTTCACGCTAGCTAGTTTGTGGAATGTGGTTATTATGCAGCCTTAGAAAACAAGTACAGAGTCATTCACAAATAATAATTAGACATCTACTGTTGGGGAAAACTTAAATCAAAAGTTAAAATGCCATAATGTTTGCTTAAATTGTAACTACTGAAACTGCTGTTCCTCGTTACAGACTTGTTAGATTTATCTCTGTTGAGGCTTATCTTATCCTGTACCCTGTTAGTGACCTCTCATCTTCTTGCCCCATCTCTGCCTATTTCCGTGGCCACCATCCTAGTTGAGTTAAAGTTCTGCCTAACCCACTGCTGATGGCCACGTGGACTGTGCACATGTGTTTTCAGCCAATAACCCCCACCCTGCTGTGAACTATAGAACCCCAGGAGAACTGAAGGTGGGGTCAGACCTAAGAGGACTTGTTTTCTTGGACTGGTCTTGCTAGCTAGCAATAACTATTTATTTTACCCTAATTCTGTGTCTCTTGAAGTTCTTTCGGTCTTCCTTGCTGCAACACTACAATGTTATGTGTTAGCAGAGATAAAGCCAGAAAAATGCCAGTGTAACTGAAGAGCTAGCCAGTCTCATCTACAAATTACTGTGCATTTCGCAATTTACTAGCAGCTTGCTGTGTAAAATAAAGTCGTTGTTAGGTGCCATCGAGTCAGTATCCGACTCATAGTGACCCTCATAGGGTTTTCAATGGCTATTTCGGGATTGCCTTGGGAGTGGATTGCCAGGCCCTTCTCCCATTTTGGCAGTGCTGGGAATTGAACTCGGGACCTCAGAGACTGCAGCGCAGCGCTCTACCAACTGAGCTAAATCCTAGCCTAAAAGGTCTTTGGAGTTCATGTGGGGAGGTCAAATAGAAGGCCCTTCTTGGACAGCTCTGTACATTTTCCTGGCCCTTGTTGCAGGGCCTGCCCAGTGAGAATCCCTGTGTGGGATGGGAGCTGGGCTTCAAAATGCACACTGCGGCTCACAGTGAAGAGTGAGATTAAACGCACCTGTTGTGCGCGAATTCAGCAAAGGTTAGAGCAGGGCAGCCTGAGCCAGGGAGAGCAGGTGCCCACTGAAGAAGCTGGGTTTTCAGGAGGATTGAAGGTGTCTTGTGAATGAGGGACCCTCGGAGGAAGAAAACACATGACAAAATGGCCTGAGGGGCCATCCCATTGTCCCGTGTCCACTGCGTTCTGACCTGCCGAAGGCTGCAATCCTGCTTCTACTTTTCTTTCCGCCCTTCATCCTTTGTAAAATCAGAAAGGCTGATAGACGTTACTTGTGAAAGCTCACACCAAAGGAGAAAAGAAATGGCTAATATTAGAGCGCTCGGCTGGCTGGGAGCAGCAGAAGAGAACCTCCTCCAAGACTGGCAAATGTCCCCTGGTGGTCCCTAGCTCCTTCTCTATCCTTACAGCCCACCCCGCATAACAGACCCCCTCACAGGAAGGCCCCACCACTAATCACAGCCTGATCTCCTGCTAACAGGATCAGAGGATGATTCTTGGCTCAACACAGAGGCAGCTCCCCAGTTAAACAAGGGCTGTGTGTGTGTGTGCGCGCGCATGTGTCTCTGTGTGTGTGTGTGTGTGTGTGTGTGTGTGTGCGTAAATGAGGAGGGTGGCCATATTACAAACACATGTCCCTTCAGGAAGGGTGAACGGGAAGGACTGGGTAAGAATGTCAGGGATAGAAAAGACGGAAGAGAAAAGGAGCGTTGCTTTAAATGAGGCTGACAGAAAACACATTTCTTACTCCCTAGACAATACATGTTCTCTGGAATATGCTTTATCCATCCACAAAGCACATTTGGTAGGCTTCATGTACATCTAAGCAGCTGAACCATCATTAGCAGAGGACAGAAGCTTGCTTTCACAAGTGGGGTTAATATAGCATAATTTATGGATTTTCGTTTCAAAATAAGTACCATTTATCCTGTCTGACACCTCTTCCTCCTCCTCCCTCTCCAGTGTGAAGTGTCAGCTGTGAATGGAGTAGCCTGAGGCGAGGGGACCGGACAGCTGTTCCTCCTTTTGCCACCCCCTGCCGTGGACAGGCAGACCCTGGCGTCCCACCTGGGCTACGTCTTACCGAGAGACTGGTGGGCACACTTTCACATCAGCAAAGAATTCAGGATGTTGAGCAGAAGGGCCCTGCTGAGGTAGAAGGCTGCAGGAATTATTTCTGTCGCTTAGGGATGGCCATGATAAAGCAGACTGTTGTTGGTCCAACTTTAAGCCTTCAGAGGGGCAACATTTCAACACAGAAGAACAATGAAGACGGAGCTCCGCTGGGAAAGAGCCACCTCGCCCCTGACCCCTGCCTCCCTCAGATGGGCGCTGCCAGATTCGCAGGCCCAGTGCAAAAATGAAAGCATGGGGCTCCCTGCCAAGAAATTGTTAAGAATGTCAAGATGGTGGCAGCAGAGTGTTCAACCAAGCCTGGTCCTTCGGAGCCTCTCTCTGTGAGACCACATACGTTCTTGTGCCCAGGACACCAGAGCCGTCTTCACAGCCCAGCTCAGCCATGTTCTGTGCCTGCTTCATCACTGCTGGATCGAGCGTTTGCCTTCAACACGGATCATTTCTCCAACCTAACAATGGATGGACTCCCCTTCCACACACTCATGGTCTTTCTTGAAAGTGACAAACTGAACGTTTCATGGTGTTTCTTTCATTCACCATGGACACATTACAAAATTCTTTATAGGCATAAAGGCTTGTTGTTGTTTGTTGTTGTTGTTGTTAGGTGCCATCGAGTCGGTATCCGACTCATAGCGACCCTCATAGGGTTTTCAATGGCAGATTGTTTCGGGATTGCCTTGGGAGTGGATTGCCAGGTCCTTCTCCCATTTTTGTGGTGCTGGGAATTGAACTCGGGACCTTAGAGACTGCAGCGCAGCACTCTACCAACTGAGCTAAATCCCAGCCCAAAGGCTTAGTAGAATAAATTCAAAATTCTGTGAGTTACAAGATGAGTTCATAAATTACCTAAAAATTATAACCGTTATTCTTAGATGACATTGTTTGTAATGATATATTAAGCAGTTCAGAAATGATCTTAAACTCCAACTCTCTATTCGTTTTTCATTGATTTATCATTGTGAACTCAGAATTGCTAAGAAGAGAAATAATCTCCCAACTTATTAAAATACTAAAATAGTTAAAATACCAGGAACATGAGAAGTGAAGTTTTAGAAACCAAATGTGTAACCTATGATTTTTATGCCGACTGATAAGCGGGTCTCAGGTCCTGCAGATCCAGGCAAGCGCACATCTCCTAGCTGCAGAGCTCATTCACTTCTACTTCCTTATGGAAGAGAAGAGAGCAGTTAATATCCAAGTGAGTGAAACTCTCATGTGTATATTACTTTCCTTAGAAACAGGCCTGAGGGATGTTTTTATGTCACAAAATTCACCTTCAAATGCATAATTCAATCATTCTTAGGAACATTACTAGGTAGGGAAACCATCATAAAAATCAACATCAGAATGCTTTTGTCCACCTAATAACCTCCCTCATACCCATTTATAGTGAGTACTCATTCCTACCCTGCACCCAAGAAAGCCGCTAAGTCTAGTTCTTGTCTCTATAATTTTGTCTTTTTTGGATGCTTCATGCAAATGAAATCATACTCTTCAAGTTCTCTTATATTTGGCTTTTTCACTTAGCACAATGTTCCAGAGGTTCATGCATGATGTGGGATCTGTCAGTCGATGGTTGGTTTCTTATTGACGAGTAGTACTGTCCTGTGCATACACCACATTTTGGCTACTTATTCTTAGTTGATGAACATCTAGGTTATTTCCAGTTTGAACATAGTGTAAGTAATGTGCTGTGCTATGAATATGCACATCAAGTCTTAAAGTGGACATGTATTTTCATTTCTTTTTTCATAGATACCTAGCAGTGGACTTGCTAGATCACATGGTAGTTGTAGGCTCAACTTTTTGAATAATTGTCAAACTGTTTTCCAGGGAAGACACACAATTTTACACTCCCAGAAGGTGTGTGAGGGTTATTGTTTCTTCATATTCTTGCCAACATTTGTTTTGTTGTTGTTGTTAGGTGCTGTCGAGTCGGTATCCGACTCATAGCGACCCTCATAGGGTTTTCAATGGCTGAGTACTTCGGGATTGCCTTGGGAGTGGATTGCCAGGCCCTTTTCCCATTTTTGCGGTACTGGGAATTGAACTCGGGACCTTAGAGACTACAGCGCAGCGCTCTACCCACTGAGCTAAATCCCAGCCCAACATTTGTTTTAGTCAGTGTCATTTAATTGTAACTATTCCTGTAGGTGCAAAATGGTATCTCACTGCTTGCTTTTTTATAGTAGCGGGTGTAGATAAGATTTATTAGAAGACAATATACCACTTAGAAAAAATTACAGAGAAGACTGAGGCACCTGGAGAAGCATAGGTAAACCAGAAAAGGAACCTGAAATAAACTGGGTTCCCTGGGTGAATCTGCATAAGGATATTTCTATTTCCCAGGAAAAGATAAAGTCAGAGTGTTAAGCAGCCTTCTAGGGGGAAAAGTACCTTAGATGGAGAAGATGGCAGGCCTGAGGGGAAAGGAGAATGTGTGTGATTGATAGAAAAAGAAGAGAGGAGCAAAGGACAAGAAGTAGAGAGGGAGGAAGAAGAGAAACAAGGAAGACAGAGAGCTCTGTGATTTTAATTTGCCTTTTCCTAGTGTTAATGATGTTGAACATTGGCTTGTGAACTTTAGTCCTATGTACGTTGTTATTGTTAGGTGTCATAGAGTCTATCCAACTCATAGCCGCCCAATGTACAACATGATGAAACACTCCACTGTGCAATGCCTGGCACTACTGTCAATGCTCCTCTGCTATTCATAGGGTTTTTCAATGGCTGATTGTTTTTTGGGAGTGCACTGCCAGGTCCTTCTCCCTAGCCTGCAGCACCTGGTGTTCCCAAGTGATCTCCCATCCAAGAAGCTAAGCCCACCTTGCTTAGCTTCTGAGATCAGGCAGCCTGGATGGTAGGGTGCTATCACTGTAGACTTCCCTATATGTGTATCCATCGGTATATTTTCTTCTGTATGTCTGTACATATCTTTAGTCATTTTGATAAGATTTTCTTATTATTGGACAAATATTTTGTAAATACTTTCTTTCAGCTAGCACTTATTTGCTCATTTTCCTAATGGATATTTTTCATATGTAAACTGAGTTTTCAAGGTTAGGTAAGTTTTTTATGAATTGTATTTTTAATGTCATATCTAGGAAATTGTCACCTACACCGCTATCTCAAAATTTTTCTCCTATTTTCTTGTACACGTTTCATTGGTTTACTTTGTAGAAGCCTGTAATCCACTTTGAATTAATTTGGTGGGTGGAGTGAGGTGTGGTCTAGGCTCATCTTTCTCCATATGACTATCTAGTTGTCCCAGTGCCATCTGTCGACCATACTCTCCTTCCCCCAGCTCATATTTTTGGCACCTTTGTCAGAAATAAAATGACTATAAATATAAATATTTATTTCTGGACTCTCAATTCTGTTCCATTTGTGCATGTGTCTGTAGGCACTCTCTTGATAACTGGAGATGCATATTAAGTGTCAAGATGGGTAAGAGAAAAATGCCCCAGCTTTATCTTTATTCCAAATTTCTTTGGTCCTTCTGAGGATTTTACATCTCTGTATAAATGTTTATATTTGTTTATTAATTTCTGGGGGCAGAAAGCCTGCTGGCATATTGATCGGGATTGAATTGAAACTACAAATCAACTTAGGGAGAATTACCCTCTTAACAATAATGAGTCTTTCAGCCCACAACATAAAACATAAACCTGGTTACTTACATCTTTGAATTCTCGCAGAGAAGATTCATGATGTTTTTTAATCCAGAACTCTTCACTTCTTTTTGTTAAACTTCTTCATTAGCATTTTCTGATGCCATTGTGAATGAAGTTTTATTTTTAATTCCATTTTTGGATTTTTCACTGCTTGAAATCACGTATTATTCTTGTTATACATGGGAGACAAAGGGGAACAAAGGGTCCTGGCAGCATATATGGAGGAGGAAAAGAAAAATGACAAAGAGAAATGCCAAAAAAGTTATTATCCAAGCAAATTAATGTGCAATACAGGCAGGCCCTTTACAATTAAAGTAAAAAAATGTATTTCCTGTTTCTAACTTTGTTGAGCAGTTAAGTTCTGCCTGTGGAAATTTGGTGAGAACACAGAGTCAGCAGGAACCCTGACACCCGGCGGCTCCCTCCTGTCTGCGCCCAGGGCAGGCCGTTCCTGGCCCCATCCTACATAAACGCAGGCAAGGCCTGGCCCTGGGGCTCACTAACTCCAGGGGCTTTTTTTCTGGACAGGCTGTGTGTGGGGCCTCTTCCTCCCGAGTCGGGTTCAGAACTAGGGGCTCCACAGCAGCACCCACTCAGGGGACCCTCGGGATCCAGTGAACGCATCGGAGCCAAGGAGCGGTTTCGGGACGCCTTTCTCGGCCAAGCTCTTTATTCACACGGCTCTCAAAACTGCTGCGGTTTTAAGTGTTACCGTTCCAGGTGCTGCGGTGTGGCCCTGCGGTGGCGCCTCGCCGTGGCACCTCTCTGGCCCCTCCTCCCTCTTGTTTCTCTCCTTCGCCAACGTTGCACACCCCTGACTTGGAGCGTGAAGAAAAGAGGGAGAGCAGTGCCGCGCCTGGTTATAAAGCCTTTGCGGACCAATCAGGATTTAGGTCTTTGGTTCCTAGTAGCCAATTAGATTAAAGGATGTTCATGGGGTGTAGCCAATTAGAGGAGCGTATGTTACTCTGGGTGATGGGTTTTAACCTATCAGGAAAATATTTTAACTGGCCAATCAGGGGTTGTTTATGTAAATTAGGTGATGGGGAGGATTTTATCAGGTTCCCTGTGGCTTTTGACCTGCGTGAGGCGGTAAGACTCCGGGTGGGGCAGCCATGCGCGGTGGCGCACGCTTGTGATCCCAGCTCGGGAGGCAGAGGCGGGAAGATCGCAAGTTCCAGACCAGAAGCAGTCTGCGTAACTTAGCGAGACCCTGTCTGAAAAAGTAAAAAAATGGGCTGGGGTGCAGCTCAGTGGTCCAGCACTTGCAGAGCCTGCAAGGGCGAGGCCCTGGGTTCAACCCCTAGTACCGCAAAAAAAAAAAAAAAAAAAAAAAAGACTTGAGGTGGGCTAGGTAGCTATCTAGTCTAGACACGCAGGTTCGGAGCACACTACACTGAAGAGTGAGATCTAATCCCGGGCCCCTGGACACTAGTTGTGAGACCTTAAGTGGGTTGCTCAGACCCTCCTTGCTCCCATTTTCTCACTTACAACAGATATGAAAGGAATCCTTTTCTTCCTTCTTTCCTACCCTCCCTCCTTCCTTCGCTCCTTCCTTCCTACTTTCCTTCCTTCCTCCTTTCTTTCCCTCCTCATTCCCTCCTTCCCGTCCTTCTCTGCCTTTCTCCTTCCTTCCTTCTTGTTTACTTCTCTCCTTCCTTCCTTTCTACTCCGTTCATCACCCTTTAAGTTCACATCCAGCTCTCTGTCTGAGATAACTGATCATGACGTGAGCAGCCTCTCAAAACCTGTGCTGCTGACCTCATACAATTTTCACCGCCGTGCTCTAGTTTGAGGATAGTTTTCCCAGGATCGACCTTGCCTTCTCAGAGTCAACCCCTGGACTCTGCAATGCACCTTCCAGTTTTCCTGTCTCTTGACCTCCTTATGACCCAGACGCCAGGTGGAGCAGCAGACCTATTTAGGGTGACAGGGAAGACGCTCAGATCCCCAGCTTTGGTGACATCAGGGTTCTCCCCGGTTTTCTCCAAGTTCTCGGTCTGATCTCTACGTCTGCATCCATGTGCCATGTTTTAATTCAGCTTCTTGCGTCTCACGTCTGGGCTCCTTTACTACTTCACTGTGTTAAAACTCCACTCACAATCGGTTTTCACGGATTTAATAACTTCCACTAAGATTCAGGAAGAGAGAGCCCAAGCTTGCGTCACCTGTCCCGGGATAGCTGTACTTCCGCTGCCTCCTCACTTACCACTGCTCACCTAGGAAGCCTGCCCCGCCCCCCGTGAGCCATGCAGGGCAGGCTCCGCCTCCTCACGCCCATCGTGCCTGCAGATGCTCTGCTGAAGACACTTGCCTTGTCTGGCCTCAAGGAATTCTCAGGAAAGCCAGTCACGCACGCACTTCAAAAAACCCAGAAAAGAACCAAAAGAAAAGTACCTATATGTTTGCTAGCTAGAATTCAACACCCTTTGAAAACATTATACACGATTTCTTCTTCATAGGGTTTTAAATTTTTGGATATAATGTGTATGACTAAGCCTCTATCTATATTATGGGTAAAGCAGTCACATAATTAAATCATGTGATAGAAGCGCCAATAAATCAGTGACCTACTTGAACATGCTACTTAGATTTACTGCTCTTTGCATTTTACCAAGGTGGTACCATGTTGCAGAAGGCACTAAATTAAAGTCAGAAATCAAATGCTTTGCTGAGGTACTAACTACGTCCTCTTGAGGAAATTACTTCAGAAGGATTTGGGAGCTTCACCTTCTCTAACTGCTGAGAGAAGACACAGACACGGTTGTTCTAATTAGACTTCCAGATTCCACCAGTCCAGTATTCTACAGATACATGAAATTTGTTGTTAGGTGCTATAGAGTTGGATCTGACTCATAGCAACCCTACGTACAACAGAATGAAACACCACCTGATGCTGTGCCACGCACACGATCTTTTTATGTCTGAGCCCATTGCTGCAGTCACTGTGTTTCTTCTCCTTTTGAGTCATGCCACATCAGCAGATGGAGGTTCTAGGGGCTTCACTCCATTCCTGTCATTAATGTCAACTCTACACTGAGGAGGCAACTCTTCCACAGTCCTCTCTTGAAATCCTTCCAGCCTGGGAGGCTCATTTCCTGGCACTATATTAGACAGTGCTTCTCTGCTATTCATAAGGTTTTCAATGGCTAATTATTTGGGGACTGAGCTGCTGGGTCCTGCTCCCTAGTCTGTCTTAGACTGAAAGCTCAGCTGAAACCTGTCCACCATGGGTGGCCCTGCTGGTATCTGAAATACTGGTGGCCTAGCTTTTAGCATCCCAGCAACACGCAAGCCCCCATGGCACAACAAGCAGACAGACATGTGGGGAAGACATGACATATGTGCACTTATACTAAATTCATACAAACCTAAGATAAAAATGGTGTCCCTGTTTTGGAAAAGAATGTCTTCATTTCTACTATTGAGTCCAACTTGAATACTCTTGTTATGGATGAAAATAATTTTCTAACAGCATTCTGTCATCTTCACATATACCAAAAAGTTGAGGTAATGGAATTATAAAAGAAAATGCAAAAAGTGAACTGATGAAAAATTTTAAAGAATCATGGATAATTTCTGTGGCAGAAAGATCTATGTGGTTTCTTAGGACATTGGTTCTTGATTTTGGAGAGAAGATTTATGGATTTTTGCCAAGATTTCTCCATCTTTTTGTTTTTGCCCTCTCTCTCTCTCTCTCTCTCTCTCTCTCTCTCTCTCTCTCTCTCGTTTTCATTCTGGGTATCCAATCCAGAGCCTTGTACCTGTTAGGTGAGTGATCTACCACTGAGCTACATTCCCATTGTTTCCATCTTTTACAATAGAAGAGTAATTCCTAGTTATTCTTCACAGCAGTTTCATATGTTCAATGATTTAAAGTGATTTTAGAACCCAGTGGCACTTACTCGTCAAGGACAATGTGTCTCAGCAGCACTTAAAGTAAAAATAAGGCTTCGTTGGATTTGAGGGCTTGAAATTGCTAAATGAAGGGTTCAGAGTAAATGTTCTTCAGTGATATCAACCTTGACTCATGGTTCGTAGATATTGCATGATGGATACTTATGCAATTGTTCTGGATAAGATAAGAGAAATCAGATGCAGTTAATAGCAATAAAAAATGGCTTGCTAGTAACAGATCACATATTCCTTATAAAATGGCCACCAGGGCCAGCAGTTTCTGCTAAAACAAGCAACATCATCTTGTCATTTTCATAATAACTTGTAATTCTGTAGTTACGTGTTAAGAGCTGATATTAAGCTTACTTACTCCTAAAACTCTCACGTCTGCCTTTCTACTTTCATTGGCTTTAACTACTGATGTGCCTGGAAATAATACCAAGAAGACAGAATTGATGATATTATGTTCCCTACTTCTTAAGAACAGCTATGAGGTCATTTTGAAAATGATCGCTAGTGTCAAAACTGAGATCCATATGGCATGGAAAGAAATTAGGTATCAAGAATGTGCAAACAACTCAAGTGGGGAGGAGAACGTAAACATTTTCCAAGTTAACATAGCATCAAGAGCAGAGTGACTGTTAAACACCCTTCCCAAGTGCTCAAGCAAAGCAGACAGCCAAGAGTTACAAATTGAGAACAAAGCTATCCCTGGCAAGATCCAAACTGGACCTGGCAGGGGAAAGCTTAGAAACTTGAGTCTGGAAGGCTCAGGACTCTAGTCTATTCCCTGCCCAGCTCTACCCTCTTCCTTACCTTGTCATTCCTCTTCTATCCCTGTCCAAGGCAGCTGAGCAAGATGTTTTGAAAGTACGACATTTGAGAATGTCGTTACTTCCAGTTTCTGAGAAGTCGGGACCGATCCGTACAGTACCTGGGGTTCTAACTAACATCCCAGAAATATGTAGTGTAGTCATCCCTGGCTTCGTGGGTGAGCAACCAGAGCAGCTACGCAGGGCCCCACGCTTTGCAAAGCGCCATGCTTAGTGCAAGGTTCTGCTACAATCAAAATTTCTAAGGGTTTTCACATGAGCCTCCTTATCCCCACATTTTCATTTTGTCCTGGGTCTCACATATTTGTAACCAATTTTGGATACAATATTTTTGTTCAAAATTTAAGATCAAATTCTATGACTGTCTATGTGACTTGGAGAACTAATATTAACTTCTCTTATATATAGGATTGTTGTTGTTAGGTGCCGTCGAGTCGTATCCTACTCATAGCGACCCTTATAGGGTTTTCAATGGCTTATTGTTTCGATTTGCTTTGGGAGTGGGTTGCCATGTCCTTCTCCCATTTTTGTGGTGCTGGGAATCGAACTCAGGACCTCAGAGACTGCAGAGCGGCGCTCTGAGAACAAAGCTAAATCCCAGCCCATATATAAGATTAGATGTGGGAAAACTCAGTGTAACCAAAGGGTTTATGTGAAGTAGGGCTTGAAGGATTTGGGCAGCACTTTGAATGCTGTGCATTGTAAACTGCCTTTAATATTAATAATGGTCAATTTTAACCTGTTTATACTTGCTTTAAGCAAGGCATTCTAAGTCTGATGGAAGAATAGCCAGTTTCTCAGAACAGTGATATCCAAAGAGACATTCTTGAGAGCCTGTCTACCCATGTTCCAGAGAGTGGAAACGTGAACTAGTGTGGACAGAAAGATGCACTTTGAAGCTAGATAGGCTTGGGCTTGACTTTTGCCTCTGATACAAGTTAGCTATGAAAATCCTCAAATAACATCCTTCCTAATGTTGAAATATTTAACACCCCCTGCCCATGGTTGGGAACAAGACAGAGCCCACCATCGTAATGTTATTCACACTGTGTTAGAGTCACAGACAGAGACTTTAAAAGATTCATAAAAGCCTATGTTGCTTACACAACACAGTGTATTGACAACCAATACATTGAAAAATCACAAAATATAGAGTGTTTCTAGAGTAATATAGCGTAGCAAGCATGATTTCAGATGAGTTAGAAAATTTAAACATGTCAAGTTTCATAGAAAAATAGGAAGAGTTTGTAATGGCTTCTTAACTAAGAGTATCAAGTCCAAGTGATTGTAAGGTACATTGTGTAGAATCTTCAAAAAGAGTATTATTTCAATGATAATTGCACTGTTCCAAATAAAATAAGAAAATGAAAGCTGATAACTTATTTGAAAAAGAAAAGGAAAATAATAAAACTGAAAAAGATTAGTCTAAAAAGACATTTTCAGATCAATTTCTTTATAAATAAAAAAAAAAAGCTTAACTATTAGCATAGAAAAAACGACAACCCTTAATAGAATGATAAAATTTGATCAAACTGGGATGAATCCAAGAATGCAAGATTTTTAGAATCAACTTTTACAATATTAATGTAATTCATCATAGTCACGGACCTAAATGAAAAATAAAAGATCTTTATTAAAGATGAAATGACATTTTAAGATTGAAAGACTATTCTGGGAAAATGAATAATAATAAAATAGAAGTGGATTGATATGTCATAATAGAAAAAAAATAAAACAACATGCCAAATTTAATTGAGAAATACTGAATACCTCAGGAAAAGGTTAAATGTGTACTACTTCATATTATTCTGGTCATTACCAATGCTAGCCAATCAGGGGACATAAGTTAGAAGTACAGAGTTGTGAGAAAACAGAGGCAAAATGATAATTATTCTCAGACAAGTTGACTTTACTACTGGAAGCAGCATAAAAACAATTATGGTTGGTAGGAAAAAAAAATGCCTGCAGCAGTAGCCCTGTGGCATCTGATCCCGTCAGATCTCAGAAGCTAAGCAGGGTCGGGCCTGGTTAGTACCTAGATGGGAGACCACTTGGGAACGCCAGAAGCTGTAGGCTTGGGAGAAGGACCTGGCAACCCCCTCCCAAAAAATCAATCTGCCATTGAAAACCCTATGAACAGCAGAGAAGCACTGACAATAGTGCTTCCCCTGTTGTACAGAGGGTCGCTATGAGTCGGATACCGACTCGACGGCACCTAACAACAACAACAACAACAAGGAAAAAAATCAGTAAATGGAACAAAGGAGGTTCACAATGGTTACTGAGAGTCTAAGGTCACAAGCCTGGAAGGGACAGAACTGGAGTTCAAAGTCAGATTTATAATAATGCAAAGCCTAGAATTTTTGTTGTAATTTTTTTATTAGAAATTTTTAATGTACATCATAATGTGATTCATTTTGACATGCTTTTCATTGTGACAATTTTCATATAGTCAATTTGATAAACATTATTCATATAGGTTACCCCTTACCCTCCCCTATGCTTCCCCCCTCCCCCACTTCCCATCTAAGTAATGTTATAATGTGTGTGTATGTACATATATGTGTCCCTATCTGCAATGGTTGTTGTTGTTAGGTGCCCTCGAGTCAGTATCCGACTCATAGCAACCCTCATAGGGTTTTCAATGGCTCAGTGCTTTGGGATTGCCTTGGGAGTGGATTGCCAGGCCCTTCTCCCATTTTTGCGGTGCTGGGAATTGAACTCGGGGCCTCAGAGACTGCAGCGCAGTGCTCTACCCACTGAGCTAAATCCCAACAACAACAACATCTGCAATGGTATTCTGGTGTTTCCTACTCTCACCAGAGCTGCTGCTTAAGCCCTCCAGGGCGTCTCTAACCCATGTCTCCAAAGTGTTCCAAACTCCCACAAAAGGTTTCCAAAGGCCTAGAAACTCCATAGTTAGGTTTCTGTACAGCAACAGCACCACTCTTTGGCATCAATCTTCTGTGTTAGTCAGCTGTCATCACTATAGCAGGAAAACCTAGATAAACAAGCTTATGAGAAAAGAGGTTTATCGGGAGTCCATGATGAGAGAATCAGTCCATCATGGTGGCAGCACAGGCTCAAAGGAAGCAGTGGCAGGGCCTGTTTCAGGCAACCTCACAGCATGGTTTACCAGGAACTGAGAGAGACCAGGGTGCAAGTCCAGGATAAAAACCTCCGCAGGCCTGCCCCAGGGACCCACTTCACGAAAGGCCCACCCCCAGGGAGCTTCTTCCACAAAGCAAGGACCCCACCTCCAAGTGCTTCATAACCTCTCTGGATGGCACCATAAGCTGGGGGCCAAACATTAAAGCACTTGACTTTTGGGGGGACGCTTTATATTCAGACCTTCACAGACACCCAATATTTCCAGGATTCTAATTGTTTAACTAACGGGGCTGGGGTGTAGCTCTGTTGGTAGAGTGCTGATCTATATTCTCTGAGGACCTGGGTTCTACCCCAGCATCACATAAATAGGAGAAGGACCTGGCAGCCTCTTCCCGAGTTCGATTCCCATCACCAAAACATGGGAGAAGGACATGGCAACCCCCTCCTGAGGCAATCCCAGAACAGTCAGCCAGCCATTGAAAACCCTGTGACGGTCACTATGAGTCGGACTCCACTCAAGGGCAACTAGCAACAATAGTGTTTCATTCTGTTCTACATAGGGTCACTATGAGTCAGACCCCAAGCAACACCACCACCAAGCATTTTTTAACTTTTATTTTTAAGGAAAAAGTGAAATTACATTTAACTGAGAATCATTTATTTCAAATTCAAAGCTTATGTGTTATGTACCAGGCAGTCCCCAAACTTCCTTTTCCTTCCTTCCTTCCTTTCCTTTCCCTTTCTTTCTTTCTTTTCTTCCTTCCTTCCTTCCTTCCTTCCTCCCTTCCTTTCTTCCTTTCTTTTTACTGGGGGTTGAACCCAGAGCCTTGTATATGCTAGGCCCATGGTCCAACCCTGACATGCACCCCAGACTCTTCTATATTTTTAATTTTAATACAAGGTCTCACTAAGTTACAAAGGCTGCCTCTGGCTTCCAACGCATGATCCCTCTGCCTCTGCCTCTGCCTCCTGAGTTCCTGGAATTCCAGGCTGCACCACAGTGCCTGGCTAACTGACTTTTCATAAGTGAATCCGGGATGAAGGATAAACCCCCTGCTTGGGAAGCCTGGGGCCTCATGCAGATGTGTGTCCAGATTTCAAATCAGAACCGTAGGTTGTTGACATTGTCAGGAGAGGAGGTCCCTTATAAAACTCTGTGGATGTCTCTTTGAATCTTATTTCTCCAGTGTTAAAGAAAAAGATTCAGTTCCATCGTCGTATTTTATTTATATTAGGCTATGCACTTTTTCCATTTTTACATGCATTAAAATATGTTGTTGTTGACCTTAGGTGCCATCGAGTCGGTATCTGACTCATAGCGACCCTCTGTACAACAGGGGAAACACTATTGTCAGTGCTGCTCTGCTGTTCATAGAGTTTTCAAGGCAGATTGATTTTCTGGGCCTTAAAATATGAATGCCTGTTGAAAGAAATACCCTCATGTGAAAACGGAGCCTTCCAAATTATGTGCCAATAGCAGATGCTTTCTGTCAGCTCTGGACTTGGGGGACCTTCCTTGGAGTCTCTTCTGGCTTCTTTGTGATGCATTTTCAAAGAGCATTCATTCATTTCCCCTGCCAGGCAGAGTCACTGGCATTTTACATTGTGAATTAAATATAACTGATCTTCCTGGTCAGAAGATACAAAACCTATGCAAAGCAATTCTGCCATGTTTCATCCACTGGACTTTAAGAGAATCAAGCGGGGCAGGGAGGAATGAATTACGAACTTGGAAAAACACCATTCACTTTAGAGTCTAATTGACTTAGGTTGGTGGTGGGGTGTGTTTTTCTTCGTAATTAAGTCAACTAATAAAATCTAGATGTTTTTAAGTATATTCAGAGTTTTTTTCTTTAAGGAAAGCTGAGAATGAAACGGCTGCCCACACCCCAGGTTTTACCAGGAAAATGAACCCGCGCCCTGGTTCCCAGCGGCTGTCTGGCTTCTTTGTTTGGTTTGCTTGTTGTTCTTTTCTAAAAGTCGCTGCTTGATGATCAGTTTTGCTGACTAGTAATATAAGCAATAACTCCAACTTTGATATGCTCCTAAGGAACTAACCAGCGATGTGAAAATCGACCTTACTGAGAGAGGCAGGCTGATGTGGCAAGTTGGACACTCAGCTTGTGGCTTCCTAGTGCTGTGATCTTCACAGCGTTTGTGTCTTCCAGGGAGTTATTTTCAGGGACTGTTTGTGATGTCAGGATCCACAGTTGTTTAGAAATGTTTGGCTGTTGGTAAGGGAAAGAAGGAAGGAAGGAAGGAAGGAAGGAAGGAAGGAAGGAAGGAAGGAATGGAGGGAGGGAGGGAGGAAGAAAGGAAGGAAGGACAGACTATCAATAAATAAACAAATAAACTTAAATATAGCGGTAGAGATCTGCTGCATATTCATGAGCTTAAAAAGAATTTATGAAGACTTCTACTTCAGGTCAAAACAGAAGGATTGTTTTTTGGGAGTGGGTTGCCAGATCCTCCTCCCAAGCCTACAACACCTGGTATTCCTAGGCCGTCTCCCATCCATGTACTAACCAGGTCTGACCCTGCTTAGCTTCCAAGATCTGAAGGGATGGGACACCACAGTGGTATAGCTGTAGCCTGAATGATTATGGCAACCCTAAAAGATAAATATATCATATGGATCAACAATCTTACTCTTAACATATTTCTCTTCACATAATCTGTATATGAATATTTAGAGGCTTTATTCATAATTGCCAACAAGTAGAAACAACTCGAATGTCCTTCAGCTGCCCAGCAGGTAAACAGGTGGGGCACAGCTGCCAACAGCCCAGCCCTTGGCACAGAGAGGAACAAAGAAACGTTTTACTGGATGGTAAGCTATCTTAGCTCATTCAGAAATGAGAAGGCCATGTGAGGTTTTTGTTTTGTTTTGTTTTGTTTTTTGTTTTCATTTTAATCATCAATGATATGATAAAGCCAACACTAATCAAATAAAATATTCTGGTGAAAAATGGAATCTCCGCTACCTAGGAATATTACATAGAAGTTAATTCATAGCTGAGCCTATTGTCAAAATCTCTTAGCTCAGCTTATGGTTATAAAAGAGAGAAAACTAGGTTGTGGGTTTACATGAACAAAGTAATTGGTAGCAAAATTTCACATTCGTTTTCTTTTAAACAACTGAGCCAACATGGGCAAAATTGTAACACAGTATATCTCTCCTTTGCAGACCCATTATTTACTATAATTAATTAAAGCAAATAAGCATTTCTTTTCTGTATGCCTTCCACAACTTTCTGTGTCCATTCAGTTTTTATCACTGTCCTGTTTTACTCTGAAAAATCCAAACCACATGAAAAATGACCTCTTTTCTCAAACAACAAAGACTCATCCTTATAAATTTCATACACAGATCTATAACTTATAGCATAGTCTCAACCACTCCTATTAATTAACTTCTAACCAAAGCAACTCACATTTATTTCATAAAATAAAAGTAGGAGGCGGTAGATCGTTGATTTCTCTTATACAGTGTCGTTCTGCAGACTAGGAAGCACACGAGGCTTATTACACAACGTTCTATACCTGTGACTATCATATTTATACCGTGTTTGGTAACATGATCCAAACACACAGCCATAACCCAGGCAAGGGTGTGAGAAAAGATGCCCGTGGGAAGCCCTTGTAACCAGCAGGGTTTACTTTGGGGCAGCAGAGGAGTCTAATGGTCTTATTGGTTAGACTTCTAAAACTATTAGGATGTCATTTTCAAATGTGCTTTACAATGACACTTATAAAAATAAAAAAGATTGTTAGCCTCTAAGTGAGACAGGCACCGTTAGGGGCAGCCTCCTCTATGAGTGCACCTTCAAAACGTCCTTGCCTTTATTTTCAGCTAAAAATGTAGGCCACCAGCTGAGCATGCCCAGAGGCGTTCCTGCCCATCATTTCAACCTTTTGAATAAGTGCCCCGTGAGCCTGGGCTAAGCATGCCCAAGACGTGTCTGCCAGCCTTCCTTCTTAAGTGGTGATGTTAAAGGAATCATGGAATGTGCTCACCCCTGAAGGGTTTGCCTATATGAATGGAGTCTCCCCCTAAAAAGCCCATGCTCTCTTACCTGCTGCCTGTAGCACACCTTCCTCTGTTCTTTTCTGTCTTGGCCATGCTAATTTTGCTTTGCATTCACCAAGATGTGAATCCATTGCATTCTGTTAAAAGATGAACCTATGTTAGCTACTTGGGAGAAGGACTTGGCCATCCACTCCCAAGGCAATCCCGAAACACTCAGCCATTGAAAACCCTATCAGGGTCGCTGTGAGTCGGACTTGACTCCACGGCACCTAACAATGACAACATATTAGCTATTTACTTAACTCATTGATAAAGGAAACCAATGAGATATGATTATTGGATCAAAAGCACTTGAGAAACCAAAGATAAATAGGCAATGATAGGATGAGATTGTTGGGTTAGATACAAAACTGATTAATGTTCATAAAGGACATGGACATAACCTTCAAGGTTCTATCTAGAGAGAAATCATTTACATCTCTGCCAGCTAAAACTATAGTCATTAATATGAGACTTAACTTGATCCAGGACCCTTAATAAGCAAAAAGGTGGCTTGAACTATGCTAATTGCCTGGGGTTTCAGCTCCATGATATTATGATATTAAAAGACTGGACTCTCTACCTCTTTATTGTACTTCTACATTTTGACAACTCTAATGCATATTTATACCACTGCCCCAGCATCTGTCCCAAATTTACTTCCTTTGGCAGCCTAACAGAATTACTGAATATTTAAACAGCACAATCAGGAGATGGCTAAACCCGAAAATTACCCCAATTCCTTCTCAGGCCTCTCACAGCTCCACCCCCACAACCCCCCACACATGAACTTCTCAATATAAAGACGATAATCTCCGTAATATGAAGCAGTGTGAGGATGAATACAGTGTACCCTAGCCACTCTGTCTACGCAGCGGCTCTTCCCCAGCTTTATCTGGCTGACCTCTGCTCCTGGCTAGGGACATGCCATTTCTTGCATGGGCTGCGTGCGTTTTGCCCAATAGAATTCGCAGAGATGGTAGAAAACGTTGCCTACCCGTGCTGCCCAGTGTGGGAGACATGACATTCATGTGACCACTGGGCACTTGACATCAGCCTAGCACAGCAGAGAAACAAAGCCTGTATATTTTATTGCATTTCAGTCAGTTTTACGCAGCGCCATGTGGTTAGTGGACAGCACCATGCAGTGAGAAGCCGGCAAGGTACCAGCAATCAGGGAGGGAGAGAGAGGGTAATGGACTAAACCTTAAGCTATAAAATCAATAACCAATCCGTGAACTTTTAAGATAGGTAATATAGTTAGAAAAAAAAAACAGGAATTGGATCACCTGATATACATAGTTGAAGATATAGAAAGAGTAAGATCACTTTCACCTGCAGCCTTAGCCCTGTGGTGTCCGATCCCATCAGATTTCGGAAGCTAAGCAGGATCAGGCCTGGTTACTACTTGGATGGGAGACGGCCTGGGAACACCAGGTGCTGCAGGCTTGGGAGAAGGACCTGGCAACCCACTCCCAAAAATCAATCTGCCATTGCAAACCCTATGAATAGCAGAGAAGCACTGACAATAGTGTTTCGCCTGTTGTACACAGGGTCACTATGAGTTGGATATCGACTCAACGGCACCTAACAGCAACAACAACAACAACAAGGTCACTTTCACTCATTGAATGAGAAAAATAAATCAGTAACCTTAAAGCCAAGGCCTGAAGTTGGAGAAGGTCATTCTGGCCCCTTGGACTCTAATGAATTCAATCTCCCCAAAACACTGGTACATATTTATGATTTTTTCCTTTTTCTTCTTCTTTTTTAGTTCCTTTGCTTGGCTGCCTTTTGAAAAGCGTTTAATCCCAAAATAACTTAAGTAAATTCTTTCGACTTTTTTTTGTTTGTTTTGACATTCTCATCTTGCAGCTGCCGAGTATTGAATTGTCACAGCCAGCTGAGGAGGTCTGAACTGAACACTATGTACAGTATTATTGAACTAGAATCTGTTAACTGCACAGCTAAACTACCAAGTTTAAATGAGGTAATAATTAACACAGACACAAAAGAAAAGTCATTTGTATGGCAAATGGCTGTGTGACACAGAGAATCTTGGTTTTCATGAGTAGTCTTTCTTTCAAATATTTTGTTTGTTTTACCCACAAAACATATAAAAATGAGACCAACTATTCTAAGTCTTGGATCTTGGTTTAGGAAAATATAGACTACTTACTGATGGGTATGGCATGGTTGCCTGCAGCCGTAGCCCTGTGGTATCCAATCCCATCAGATCTCGGAAGCTAAGCAGGGTCGGGCCTGGTTAGTACTTGGATGGGAGACCGCCTGGGAACACCAGGTGCTGTGGGCTTGGGAGAAGGACCTGGCAACCCCCTCCCCAAAATCAAGCTGCCATTGAAAACCCTATGAACAGCAGAGAAGCACTGACAATAGTGTTTTGCCTGTTGTATGTAGGGTTGCTATGAGTGGGATACCGACTCGACAGCACCTAACAACACCAATGACAACATGGCATTGTTATATATCAGTTTACCGAAATGGCAAAGTGTAAGATTTAAAATTCATCTTATTTTAGACACTTACTCATAGAAATTTGTTGTTGTTGTTAGGTGCCATCCAGTCAGGTCCAACTCATAGCAACCCTCAGAGAGTTTTCAATGGCTATTTCAGGAGCGGGCTGCCAGGTCCTTCTCCTATTTATGTGGTGCTGGAGATCGAACCCAGGGACTCAGAGAGTACGCAGCTGCACTCTACCAACTGAGCTAAACCCCAGCCCCAATCATAGAAATGGATAATAAAAATTCACATTACCAAAATTCAAACATTTTAAAGAAACATACTTGGGCAGGCTTTACATAAATCTAAGAGGAAACCTTGATTAAAATCAGAAAAATTCAGTGTCATGCCATGTGAAAAATCGTAACAGCGTGTAGACATAGCCCACAAAGTGCTTCTTAAAGTGGAGGCGTTCTCCTTATTTACATCTACCAAGCGGTCGCAGGCCAGGCATCAGAGACCTTGGTCAGTGCCAGGGATAGTGCAAAGAACAAAGTAGTATTTATGCTATCTCCCACTTAATTCACTTTTTAAAATTACTTTGTACAACATTGCCTAGTATTGGTCAGATGACTCCTGCTGCATAGAAGCTGCCTGTAGAACTCATTAGCAAACTCTAGCTGGTGAAGTTCTTGCCAGCTTGCATTAGCGTGACCGTAGACTAGAGAGCGTGGCGCTGCACATACTCTTCCATGGCCAGCAATGCAGACAGGAGCATGAGCAATCAAACGTCTAGATGAAAATGTGGCCTGAGGTCATCTTGAAACTTCTGGTCTAGCCGGGCATGGTGGTGCACGCCTGTAATCCCAGCGGTTCGGGAGGCCGGGGCAAGAGGATCGCAAGTTCGAGACCAGAGGCAGTCTGCGTAATTTACCGAGACCCTGTCTCAAAAAAAGTAAAAATAATGGGCTGGGGGTGCAGCTCAGTGGTCCAGCACTTGCAAAGCATGCAGGTGCGAGGCCCGGAGTTCAACCCCCAGTACCGCAAAAACAACAACAATAACAACAACAAAAAACTTCTGGTCAAGGAAAACACACAAATCATTTTATTAGATAATGGAGCAAAATATTCTCTGGCTGTTAGTATTTCAGTTTCTATAAAACTTGCTTTTTTATCTCCTAAGAACGTTATTCTCTTAACTCAAGCAGTAGGCATTTCTGACAGTCAAATGTTTCTCACTTTTGAGAGAGAAGAAATTGGCTCTGTCTGGAGTGAAATAAGGAAATATATGTGAAACAGACCACAGAACTAATAGAGTTGGAACCATAAGCACAAAAACATCAATAACAATCAAATGTGACCTTTCTGAAGACTAATGGCATAACGTCAAATTTACTATTCTATACAAGAAAGAAAATAAAAATGGAATACGGATAAAATGTGGACCGCACATTTTATAGACCTACAGGTATCACATGTGAACTGGCATGCTCACTGTGCTGGTTGAGCCCCAGGCACCAAAGAAACATTCGTGATTTATTCTTATTATTGGAGGACTAAATTTTATTATAAAATTTTATACTTAATAACTAAAATGAACTTCTCTTTTTTAGCAAATTTTACGGCAGACCAGAAACCTTCATATTCTCCCAAATTTTGTCATTTTGGCTCATGCTCAGGTCATAACTATAACATTGCTGACAAAGAAGAAAGTTGGGGCTCTTTGACACTACTGAAGGAGAATGACATCCACAATTGCCTGGTAGCAACCAAGAGAGTAGAAATAGAAAGACTTTCTGCAGTCAAACTGTATTTTTAATAACGACATAAAAACAGGACCAAGTGATGTAGCTCTGTGTTATATACTTAGCAATTTTCTATGGAAGAAAGAATGAATTTCTTTTTCATGCTAACTTTGGCAAAAGTAACAAAAATAATAAAGTAGAAATTAATATCTCTTGATGTCACTACCCAGATGAATAACTTCTACCGGTTTTAGTGTCTTCCCTATATGTTCGTGTAGAGGAATGCATCTCTTATTAATTTATTTTTATAAAACTGGAAACAAGGGGTGTATATAGTTGAAAATATTATTTAGCAATGTGTTCTGAACTATTCTCTAATTCTGTAAATTTCCTCCAAAAATGTTTCCTAGTTATTTCCTTCATAATATTCCATTGTTTAACTCTATTGTTGTTTAACTAATTAACTTCAATTCTAACTTATAAGTTATTCCTAAAGTTTTGTCATTATAAACAATACTGTCTCAACTATCTGTTAGTAATAATTCCTGCAAATGAGTTTAACAGCTAAATGATATGAACTTAAAAATACCTTTTACTGACTAAATCAGTATATTTTCATTGTACAATATCTGCAAAATATTCAAGAGCAAAGTTAAAATAACCAAAATGACTCATTTCAGTTTTTAAATTTATATAAATGATACATTTTAAAGCAAGTTGGGATCTAAACTTATCTAAAATAAGAGAAGTTTTATTTTTGATCCAGATTCATGTTTCCTACTTGCTTTCCAACAGGATTGCATTTATATACATTTTTCATCACTATTATTATAGGGTTTGCTAAAAATAAATCTATTTTTATTATAAAATTAAAATTTTCATTTTAGAAACATTTAAAAAGACACACCAGTGGGGAGCACTTGGCAGAGCAGGGGGCTCACAGCAAGAGGCAGGAACTGCAGAGGAAGGCAGAGAAGGAGGGGCTTCTCAGTCCCACCTGAGGACACTCCGCCATGACATGAGGACCTCCGACATGGTCCCACATCCTAAAGGCCACCGTGGGGACCTAGCCCTTAACGCGCAGACCTTTGGGGTGCATTCATCATCCAAACTCTAGCCAGGGTAGATAGATGACGGATGGATAGATAGATAGATAGATAGATGATAGATATAGAAACACAATAGAGAGATAAATAAGTAGACCGGTAGGCACAGGTATCCATAGACATAAAAAGATTCTAAGGGAGAAAAGGGGACCCACAAAAACCTGTATGTATCAAAACAACTAAGAAAGAAATGACTGAGTAGCTGCCGCAGCCCTAGTTTCTGGACCTGAGTTTTTATCATTCCGAATGCCCCTGACCCTCTCTTGTGACCCTGCTTTCTCTAACAGGGCAGTGATCAGAGCTTACCATGTTACAGAGACTGCATCCTCAGAGGCCTGCCTTGTTTAGGTCACTGAGGACGTCTATGAATCTTTATTATGCATCATGGTGGATTAGGAGGTGCCCAGGAGGATCCCTGGATGCCACCTAGGGTCATAGATTCCTCAGCACCAATCACCACAATGCTTGACAGCCACTGGGCTTGCTTTTGTGTGCGTGTGTGTGTGTGTGTGTGTGTGTGTGTGTGTGTGTGTGTGTGTGTGTTTTTTCTTGTTTCTTGGAGAGCAGAAAGAGGTTTTTAGCCACTGGCCTTCCCCTCTCTCTCTCTCTCTCTCTCTCTCTCTCTCTCTCTCTCTCTCTGTTTTCTTATTTCTTGGAGAGGAGAAAGAGGTTTTTATTTACATAAAGGATCCTTTCATCTTATTGTTTCTAAATGGTTGTATAGCATGTTACTTAGCCTTCTGTCACTGTGATAAAAATTTTTAAGAAAAATCAACATCAAGGAGAAAAAAACTATTTTGATTCACCCTTCCATGGACTCTAGGCCATGGTCCCTCGGCCTCCTTGATGTGGGTCTAGGAGGAGGCAGAGCATCCTGGCTGGGAGCGGGTGATGGGCCCAGCAGCTGCCCTCGGGGAGCAAAGACAGAGAAAGAGGCAAGACTTCAATGTGGCTTTCAAGGACACAAGCCCAGGACCTACCTCCTCTGCCCAGGCTGGAGTTTCCACCTCTCCTAACAGCACCATGAGTGAGGACCAAGCCTTCCACCCAGGAGCGCTGGGAGATATTTCAGATTCCCAGAATAGCCTGTGGGCTGGGATTTAGCTCAGTTGGTAGAGTGCCGCACTGCAGTCTCTGAGGTCCTGAGTTCAATTCCCAACACCATAAACATGGGAGAAGGACCTGGCAATCCACTCCCAAGGCAATCCCGAAACAGTCAGCCATTGAAAACCCTATGAGAGTCGCTATGAGTCAGATACCGACTCGACGGCACCTAACAACAACAACAACAACAAATATAGCCTGCAGCACTGCAGGTATGTGCGGAAGCTGAGTGTCTCCCAGGGCAGGCTGTGCTGGGGTTACGCTGCTATCCACGCCCCCTACTTAGCCCACCTCTCCCTCCTTGGCTCTGTGATGCTGGGGCTGAGTTCCAAGCTGCTCTTTGTCAGTTTCTGCCAACCACAGGTGCGCAGGGAGAGTGGCCGGCAGCAGGAGGAGGGCAGGCTGATTCCCAGCTTTCATTTGTCTTCCCAGTTTGTCGGACAGTGACCTTTGACTTGAGCAGCGGCTTTGGATTTTAGTAGCAAGTGGCTGTATTTCCAAGCACGAATTGTCCAAACAGGATGGTTGGACTTACTGACTGTGATTTGATGATGATAAGGAAGCCATATGTACTTTGAGGTTTGATCTTTTGTCTTTCCCCAGGCTAGAAATATGTGGGGTGGGGCTCTCCCATGATGAAAAAGAGATGTCACATTGAAGATGAAGGTGCACCTGACTCACGCCATGGGGTTTGCAGTCACATCATGTACTTGTGAAAGCTGGATGTTGAATAAGGGAGACAGGAGAAGAATTGATGCTTTTGAATTATGGTGCTGGAGATGAATATTGAATATACCATGGACTGCCAAAAGAACTAACAGATCTGTCCTAGAAGAAGTGCAACCAGAGTGCTCCTTGGAAGCAAAGATGACCAGATGGCATCTTACATATTTTGGACATGTAGTCAGGAGGGACCAATACCTGGAGAAGGACATCATGTTTGGGAGAGTGGCAGGTCAATGAAAAAAAGGAAAAGCCTCCACTAGATGGATTGACACAGTGTTTGAAACAATGGACTTAAAACATAAAAAGATGGCACCTAACAACAACAATCTCATTTCCATACTCTGACAATCTAGTTTTCTTTAGCATAACTATATATAGGTTTATCAGAACCTGGTCAGCTTCTGATCCAATATAAACCAATATAAATATAAACAGTTTCAATATAATCAGTAAATACATTTTTTCTCTTTCCTTTTATTAACATTTTAAGTATTTTGTTTTCTTCCAAGAATGTACTTCAGCTTCATTCTCTCACTCTACTTTTTTATTACCTGTTAGCAATAAGTCTCTTTTTTCCCCCTGTGGATAGAAGTAGTAGGATTAAATATTGATGGAGTTTATGGCCTTATTGATAACAGAAATCACCCATAGTAGTCTGTTGATTTTCAGTAATTACTTTTAAGATTCTAGATTTAAACTTAATGGAAGTAATTTTTAGGAAATTATTTTTATATGTCTACTGTATAAAAACTCTAGGGTTTTAAAAGTCCTTTTGCTTGTTAATTTCAGTATGTAGTTTTGGTCTCAGAATGTATATTGTTGATTTTACTTTTCAAAACATAATATAATTTTTAATTAGTGTCTTGCTATATAACGTACTTTTTATTATAAAGGATGGGTTACATCACTATGGTAGTAATTTAGGAGCCATTTAATTGTGTTAGAGGAAAATCTACAAGCTAGTTGAAAAGCAAAAATAATAAAAAAACAAAAGTACATGTTTTACCAGATCTGAAACAGCTCTTGGATTTCCAACCACCTAATTTGTTTGGCGGGCTGGGATTTAGCTCAGTTGGTAGAGCGCTGCACTGCAGTCTCTGAGGTCCCAAGTTCGATTCCTAGCACTGCAAAAATGGGAGAAGGGCCTGGCAATCCACTCCCAAGGCAATCCCGAAACAGTCAGCCATTGAAAACCCTATGAGGGTTGCTATGAGTCAGAGGACACGACTCGATGGCACCTGACAACAACAAGAATTTGTTTGGCTTCACCCCGAGGCGATTTTTCAGCCTTCCTTTCTACCACAAGCATGTGCGGGTTCCTGGTAAAGCACGGGCTAACCCTAAGTGAGTTTGTTGCTTAAATAGGTGACTGCACGGCACAGTGGCAGCTTGTTGATCTCACATCCCTCTTGAACACCAGCTCGGTCCTGGCCACCACTGTGCTCCCAGACGTGAGTCCCCCTCTGCCACCAGGTCTCCCCGACACCTACCTGTGAGCAGATGGTGGCAGCTGCGTGGCTCCTGGGTCCTCTCTGTTTCCTGGAACTCATACTGTTTAGACTTGTTTCCTTCGTTTCTCTTGTCAGCCTTTTTACCAGCTGTACCTCGCTCCGTTTTACATAGCCTCTGCCAGAATCTGTCATCAAAGTTTAGAGGAGAGAGAGAGTTCGATGTTACAAAATCTCAACCCCCTGCCGCCTTGCTTTCCCTGACAGCTCCTGCCCAGGGCTTTAACAGCCCTGCTTTGACATGGTGTGAACCCAACAGGGGAAGCCGTCGCTCTCTGAAAGGCTGCTCATTTTCTCTCAGCCAGAGCTCAGCAGTGACACGAGTTAAAAGACAAATACTTTCTTGTTTAGAATCCCACAAATGCATTCCTCTGCTCTCTATGTATATGCCAGTACAAAAGCCCCTTCACTTCCCAACACAGCAGCTTCCCAGCAGTGTTGCACAGACAATGTCTGTGTCACTAGGAAGAAAGTGTCTTTGCATTTGGATCAAGGATGACAAAGTCTGGTATTAGAAATAAAATTTTCTTTCTTTTTTTGCAGTATAGGCAGTAGATTGCAGGTCTCATGCATGGTAGGCAAGAGTTGTACCACTGACGCATCCCAGCCACTTTTTATTTATTTATTATTTATTTTTATTCTTATTTTTTCTTTACAGTACTGGGGGTGAACCCAGGGCCTCGCGCCTGCATGCTCTGCAAGTGCTGGACCACTGAACTGCACCCTCAGCCCATTTTTGTACTTTTTGAGACAGGGTCTCACTAAGTTATGCAGACTGCCTCTGGTCTTGAACTTGTGATCCTCCTGCCTCTGCCTCCTGAGCTGCTGGGATTATAGGCGTGCACCACCACGCCCGGCTCCCCTTTTTATTTTTTATTTTGACAAAGGGTCTCACTGAGTTGTGAATACTGCCTCTGGCCTCAACCCCGCAATCCTGTTTTAGTCACCCAAGTTACTGGGATTATAGGTGTGTACCACAACATCCATCTAGAATTAGACATTTTGGATTAAGTTGCAATAATGTAACCAAAATAGATGTAAGATACCTGAATGTTAACCAGCCTGTAAACTTCTTGTTGTTAGGTGCCATCAAGTTGTATCTGACTCATAGCGACCCTTGTAGGGTTTTCAATGGCTGACTGTTTGGGGATTGCCTAGGGAGTGGGTTGCCATGTCCTTCTCCCATTTTTTGCGGTGCTGGGAATTGAACCCGAGACCTCAGAGACTGCAGAGAAGTGCTCTACCAACTGCGCTAAATCCCAGCCCCAGCTTGTAAACTAATGGGCTAATATTCAATAAAATTTAAGCTAAAATTTTCCTGTCCCGGAAGCCCTATAAATCTGACATATTTTGATCATGATTCTATGTCCACTCTGTAATAAGCTTCAGGAATCATCAGTGCTACTTCATGCATGTCACTAAGTCACTCACAGGGGGCGCCACGGGGAGAGACAAAAGCCCGGAACTTTAACCTACAAAATAAAAGACCACGAATATTTTAATTTTCACAAAATCCCAGGGCATGTGCCAAGCAGTGTCTCTGAGTATTTTACGTTAATATAATGCCTTCTTGGATCTTACTGAACACCATGTCATAACCTTAAGTGTTCGAT
Source organism: Pedetes capensis (assembly GCA_007922755.1). Classification (NCBI taxonomy): domain Eukaryota; kingdom Metazoa; phylum Chordata; class Mammalia; order Rodentia; family Pedetidae; genus Pedetes; species Pedetes capensis. Next base: position 65,255 of record VMDO01008746.1, read on the forward strand.
TTTATATCAGATAATGGAAATATACCTTTAGGATACATTACAGAGAAATAAAGCCGATGATAAAAGTGGTACCATCTGCTTTCATGTCAGGAGACCTAAAATAATCATTTTTCTGAAACTGTCAGACCAGCTTCGAAGTCATTTTTATAGGTTTCACAGTTAATAATTATGTTGCCCAAAAGATCCGTTATGTTGCGTGTATAGAAAATACTTAGGCAAAAGTTTTCCTGATGTGTTTTCACTTGAGTGGACAGTGAGTAAAGTTGGAAATATAAAATTGCCATGGTCTTAATATGAGGTTTTCTAGATTTCAAAGACATGTCTTCAAAAATATAAGTAATTCTGATGAAAACAACATTAGCCGTCTCAGTAACAATTTTTGGTTTAAGAAATATCCTCAAAGCAGGGCACTGTGGTGCACATCTGTAAGCCCAGTGACTAGGGAGGCTGAGGCAAGAGGATCGTGGGTTCGAGGCTAGAGGCAACCTTTGTAACTTAATGAAACCCTGTCTCCAAGTTAAAAAAGGGACTGGGGTGAAGCTCAGCTAGGATGCGCAGAGCCCTGTTGTATGTAGGGTGGCTATGAGTGGGATACTGACTCGACGGCACCTACAAAGACACTGTATAAAAATCCTAGGGTTTTAAAAGTCCTTTTGCTTGTTAATTTCAGTATGCAGTTTGGGTCTCAGAATGTATATCATTGATTTTACTTTTCAAAACATACCTATAGTCTTTAATTAGTGTCTTGCTATATAACATACTTTTTATTACAAAGGATGGGTTACATCGCTATGGTATCGCCCAGTATTGCAAGAAAAACAGAAAAGTAAAAAGAAAAGGGAAAAATAAAGAAGTCTCCCCGTAGGTGATACTGGGTACTGCTCTTCCCCAATCTCCTCCAAATATACACATCAACCCACAGGTGCCATCAGAGAGTATGAGCGGCAGGCAGTCCAGTCTTTCACTCAATTTCTGTACAGAGGACCCCTCAGGAGGAGGAGTATACACTTGCTCTCTAAAATACTCTTTTGTTGCAGCCCAGCTGGCTCTCTTCCTGGGACTGCAGCCTCCCCTGCGGGTCTTACTTCCACCTCACCCCTCCAGCTCTTTCCCAGACCCCACCTGAGCCTTCCCATGGCCTTCCCACCTCCTGGTCCTTTCCATAGACTCCTACCTGGGTCCTGCACATCAACACCGCTCCAAATCTCAGCCACCATTTGGAATTAGAATACGAAACCTTCAGGTGAGGGGGACATCAGAATAATTCCACCTTTTGTGTAGGTGTGCTGTGGTACGGACACGTTAGGAGTCTTTGGTTGTTGTTGTTAGGTGCCCTCGAGTCATGACCGACTCATAGCGACCCTCACAGGGTTTTCAATGGCTGACTGTTTTGGGATTGCCTTGGGAGTGGGTTGCCACGTCCTTCTCCCACTTTTGGGTGCTGGGAATTGAACTCAGGACCTCAGAGACTGCAGCACAGCTCTCTACCAACTGAGCTATATCCCAGCCCAGGAGTTTTGTTGTTGTTGTTGTTAGGTGCCCTTGAGTCGAGTCCGACTCATAGTGACCCTATGTACAGCAGATCGAAACACTTGCTGATTCTGTGCCAGGCAAACGATCTTATTTATGTTTAAGCCCATTGTTGCACACACTGTGTCAATCCATCTGGTGGAGGGTTTTCCTCTTTTGCGTTGACCTGCCACTCTCCCAACCATGATGTCCTTCTCCAGGGATTGATCTCTCCTGACTACATGTCCGAAATATGTAAGATGCAGTTTGGCCATTTTTGCTTCCAAGGAGCATTCTGGTTGTACCTCTTCTAGGACAGATCTGTTGGTTCTTTTGGCAGTCCATGGTATATTCAATAGACGTCTCCAGCACCACAATTCAAAAGCATCAATTCTTTTCCTGTCTCTCTTGTTCAATGTCCAGCTTTCACAACCATATGATGCCACTGAAAATACCATGGCATGAGTCAGACGCACCTTCATCTTCAAACCACGTGTTAAATGAATGGGTCTTGCTTCCCGCAGGTCTTTACCCTCAAATGTGTCATCCACGGCTCAGCCCTTTCCACAGACAGATGCACGCATGCATGACAGTCACTCCTAGAACAGGGTCCTAGCTCGGCCACCTTAAGCTGTTTTGATGTCTTTCACCACAGTAATTGGCAACTGGGGGTGCTATTGACCTCAAAGCGCACCTGGAGATCTTCCACTAAAGCAGTGGAAAAAAGTTTGGGTCGTTTCTTATTCTAGCCATGGCTGGGGATCACTGAGGGCATCTAATGGCTCCACAGATCCAAAGGATCATCTCACCCAAATGCCAGCCGCACCCCTTTGAAAAACACTGAGTTAAAAACTGGGACCACTTCACTCTTTGGTACTTTTTTTTTCCCCCTGTGGTACTGGGGGTTGAACCCAGGATGCTGCACCTGTGTGCTCTGCAAGTGCTGGACCACTGAGCTGCGTCCCCAGCCCTTTTTTTTTTTTTTTTTTTTTTTTTTTTTTTTTTTAATACTGGGGGTTGGGTTGAAGCCAGGCGTCACACATGCTAGGTGAGTATCCATCTCTGGGCAGCAAACCCAGCCCTTTTTTTTTTTTTTAATTAGAAATTTTTAATGTACATCATAATGTGATTCATTTTGACATGCTTTTCGTTGTGACAATTTTCATATATGCAATTTGATAAGCATTATACATATAGGTTACCCCTTACCCTCCTCTATGTTTCCCCCCTCCCCCCTTCCTATCTAAGTTTCCCATCCAGCCCTTTTTCAGTTTTCATTTTTTATTGGAGAAAGGGTTTCACTGAGCTGCACTGGCTGTGTTTGCCTTCAGTCCTGGGATCGCCCCGCCCTCAGCCTCCCACGCCACTCAGATCACTAGAGGACAGCGCCTGGGGAGCCCAGCCTGCAGGACAGTAAATCTTCACTGGCTCAGAAGACTAAAGGTTTGAAGTATTCTTTTGGCACACTCCGGGTTTATTGTGTATGAGAATAGAGGCTACCTTTGTCCAGTGAAAACCAAACATTACAAAAATAAAACAGAGTTACACTCCAAGTAGGATGGTTCATTTCGCATGTCGCCTTGACGAGGCTAAAGGATGCCTGGTTATGGGTAGAATATGATCTCTGGGTGTGTTGTGAACAGGACTCTGAAAGGCTCTGCGTTTAGATTTGCAGACTGAGTGGATGCCAACCTTCACCAATGTGGGTGCTCATCGCCAACCCATGGAGGGCCAGGAGAGGACAGAAAGGCTAAGGCTCGCTCTCTCTCTCTCTCTCTCTCTCTCTTTCTCTCTCTCTCTCTCTCTGTCTGTCTGTCTTTCTGTGTTTGGCTGTCTCTCTCTCTGTCTCTCTCTCGTCTATCTCTCTCTCTCATCTCTCTCTCTCTCTCTCTCTCTCTCTCTCTCTGTCTTTCTGTGTTTAGCTGTCTCTCTCTCTGTCTCTCTCTGTCTCTACTGTCTCTGTCTGTCTGCTCTCTCTCTTTCTCTCTCTGTCTTCTCTCTGTCTCTCTGTCTCTCTACTGTCTCTGTCTTCTCTCTCTCTTTCTCTGTCTTCTCTCTCTGTCTCTGTCTGTCTCTCTCATTGTCTCTCTGTCTCTCTCTGTCTTCTTTCTCTCTCTTCTCTCCCTCTCTCTGTCTCTTTCTCTGTCTGTTTCTCTCTATGTCTCTCTCTCTGTCTCTCTGTTTCTCTCTCTGTCTCTGTCTTCTCTCTGTCTCTCTCTGTCTCTCTGTGTCTCTCTGTCTCTGTCTTCTCTCTCTGTCTCTCTCTCTGTCTCTTTCTGTCTCTGTGTGTGTGTCTCTCTCTGTGTGTCTGTTTCTCTCTGTGTCTCTGTCTCTCTGTGTCTGTCTCTCTCACTGTCTCTCTCTCTGTCTCTCTGTCACTGTCTTTTCTCTCTCTGTCTCTCTCTCTGTATCTCTCTCTGTCTTTCTCTCTGTCTCTGTGTGTGTGTGTGTGTGTGTGTGTTTATATATATATATCTTTCTCTCTGTCTCTCTCCCTCTCTCTCTCTCTCTCTGTCTCTCTCTCTCCCTCTCCTGGGACATCATCTTCTCCTGCCTTTACATATTGCCTCCCCCGTTCTTAGGCCTGGGGCTCCAGTTTGCAGCCAGCCCACCATGAGATTTAGCGTCAACTCATGGGAGCCAACTCCTGTAACAAATCTCCTCGGGTATGTGTCTTCTCATTCCGTTTTTCAGATAAGGCTGACTGATACACCAAGCATTCTAAGATTTTGGTTAAGAGAGAGAGAGAAGCAACAGTTTAAGAAGTGGCTCATTTTAAAGATGTTTAAACTGATTAAACGATTATTTCTAAAAAGTGCTGAGTTTCGTTTGCATGTATGAAATAATACTGTTTAATAATTCATAGGAATTTAAATGAAACATTTAAAGGGGAGAGTTAATATGCCAGCAAATAGACCTGGAAAAAATTATGAAGAATATGGACCTGATGGACAAAAATAGAAAATGTAGGAGAGAAAATAGGATGCATGGAGGAAAGAGAATATCAAACTAGAATTCTGAAAGGAAGTGAAAGAAGCAAATGTGACAGTGAAGAGATAAAAATTGGGAAAAGTTCCCAGAACATTGAAAGAAATAAAATCACAGAGTCAGAAAGTCCAATGAATCACAGGAATGACAGTAAAAATAATTATACACTAGTATAAAACAAGCACAAAGTAAACAACTTACGTATGTTACCTTTTTTATCCATCTGGAGTTTTTCTTGCTTTTTACCTAATTGATTTTCTTGGTAGATATTTTGTGTCCTAAATAAAGATCTCCTTCATATTTATACCTCTGCTAATGTTACTTTAATTTAAGCATTCCAAAATAGTTCCTAAGTCAAAATTTACATGCTGTCAACTGACTATCTCCTCTACAAGGAAATAAAAGTTGACCTAATTCTGCTTCTATTCCCTCAACCTCCACATAAAATGGGATTTGTTTGTGTTATCTAGGATTATAGATTATATCATTATGATGATAGCAGGAATGGTTTGTCAAAAGATTTTTATTTTTTAATATTCCATCTTATCATATTGACAAGAAAAACTACCTTTTAAGATTCAACAGAAAGATTAGCTTATTCTTTTATTATCTTAATACTTTTGGGATTTCTCAATGGCTCAGAATTCAAGGAAGTTTTTCAGAAACTACACATTGGAGAGAAGTTTTATGAGTCCACTGGCATGGACATACAAATTGTCTCTACTCAGCAACTGTAGACATCATAATATTTTTCTGAAAAGTTAAATAACAATGAAGAAAACTGTGGCCACTTTAATTTTTCACTTTTGTACATTATACATCACCTGTTAATTTCTTCCATTAGGTTTCAAAGCCAGTGTAATGATCACCTGATTACAACTTGTTGTGTGAGGTGCCTTTGAGTCGAGTCTGACTCATAGCCACCATATGTACAATAGAATGAAGCACACCCTGACACTGTGCCAGGCACATGATCTTTTTTATGTGTAAGCCCATTGTGGCAATCACTGTGTCAATCCATCTAGTTGAGAGTTTTCTTTTTTTGTTGACCCACCAATCTCCCAAACATGATGTCTTTCTTCAGGGATTGGTCCCTCCTGAAAATATGTCCAAAATCCATAAGAACAGTCGAGCCATCCTTGCTTCCAAGAAGCACTGTGGTTGCACTTCTTGTAGGAAGTATCTGTTGGTTCTTTTGGCAGTCCATGGTATATTCAATATTTGTCTCCAGCACCATAATTCAAAAGCATCAATTCTTCTCCTCTCTTCTTTATTGAATGTCCAGCTTTCACAACCATATGATCCAACTGAGAACACCATGGCATGAGTCAGGAGTACCTTCGTCTTCAATGTGACATGTTTACTTTTCAGTGCTTTAAAGATGTCTTTTGCTATAGCTTTTCCCAATGCAATGGGTCTTTAGGTTTCCTGACTGCTGATTTCATGGGTGTTGATTGTAGAATCAAGCAAAGCAAAACTTAGAAAACACCATTGTCTGTTTCTCCTGTTGGGGGGGCTTGTGTGTTGCTGTGATGCTGAAAACTATGCCACTGGTATTATGGACACCAGCAGAGTCACCAGAGGTAGACAGTTTTCAGCTGAGCTTCCAGACTACAACAGACTAGGGAAAAGGACCTGGCAGCCCACTCCAGAAATAATCAGCCATGGGACACTCTATCAATAGCAGAGATGTTAATTATGAATAGGTGGAATCATTTCTTTAAATATTTAGTCTTCAACCTTGTTAAGCCTCTTCCTTTTTAAAAAATATCAAGTACTTTACTCATGATAAAAATCCTTTTTTCTATAAATATTGATTATATCTTTTCCTTCCATTCTATTTTTTCCTTATATACCATGCAAAGATGTTATAGATCTGATATTTTTGTCCTATTTTATAACTTCTATCTATACATATGTTTTCTCTCCTTCTCATAATTGGGTTACAAATATGTTCATCAAACAACTAATTCAATTTCTTTTTTTTTTTGTTTTTGCAGTACTGGGGGTTGAACCCAGGGCCTCGCGCTTGCATGCTCTGCAAGTGGTAGACCACTGAGCTATACCCCCAGCCCAGTGTTTTTATTATTTATTTATTTTTTTTTTTGAGACAGGGTCTCGCTAAGTTACACAGACTGCCTCTGGTCTCGAACTTGCGGTCCTCCTGCCTCAGCCTCCCGAGCCGCTGGCATGACAGGCATGCGCCACTATACTGGGCTAACTAATCAATTTCTGATATCTACATAGTCTTCTTTAAAGTAACCATTTGTCTTTTCAATTTTTGTTTTGTTTCACATGCAGCTGTTCTCAATCTTGCATTTATCATCATTGTAATAATCTCTGCTTTATCATAAATAATTTTCCTTACTGAGAATATGAAGAAACTACCTTTTTTATAAGGGCTGGGATTTAGCTCAGTTGGTAGAGCACTGCGCTGCAGTCTCTGAGGTCCTGAGTTCAATTCCCAGCACCGCAAAAATGGGAGAAGGGCCTGGCAACTCCCAAGGCAATCCCGAAACAGTCAGCCATTGAAAACCCTATGAGGGTCGCTATGAGTCAGATACCGACTCGATGGCACCTAACAACAACAACAACATTTTTTGTAAAGGCTCAACTTCAAAAAATACGCATTTCTCCTCTGTTCTTGGCATATGCTCTCATTTCATTTTGTGACAATATTTCCCCGTACATCCCAGTTGGGTTTTTCTCTGTTCACTCGACAATACGAAAAGACATCTCCTTTGATGGCTAACTCTGTGTCCCTCTCCCTGGAGCATCTTTCCAGGTGGTAGTGGAATGCCATGGGGAGAGTCACGAAGACAAAATAATGCACACATATTTTGAGTTCTTTACAGTGGTCTCTCTGCAGGACCATGCAGGGAGAGAAACAACCAGCAAGCACAGTGCTCAAAATCACCTGAAAAATTCTCCAACTTCCACAAAGTCCGTGCTTGTTTATCTGCTATCCACACCGTCTCCTCATTAGCTCAGGCATTTTTCTTTGCATGAATCCTCCAAAGCCATACCTCAGTTCTTTCTCTTGTGGTTACAAAGCCATAGGAATTGTGCTGTTTTTCATTTGTGTCATTGTATCTTTTTTTTTTTCCCCTTGTGGTACTGGGGGTTGAACCTAGGGCCTTGCGCTTACATGCTCTGCAAGTGCTGGACCACTGAGCTGCACCCCTAGACCACTTTTTTTACTTTTTGAGACAGGGTCTCATTAAGTTACGAAGACTGCCTCTGGTCTCGAACTTGCGATCCTCCTGCCTCTGCCTCCCGAGCCGCTGGGATTACAGGCGTGTGCCACCACACCAGGCACTGTGTCTTTTCACATCTAAAAGTATCTTGCTAAAAGGGCCTTTTCTAGTGACTCAGTATATTCCATTTGTACAAACTAAGCATATGTATTTATATTTCCAAATGTGCAAGAGGGCTGGGATTTAGCTCAGTTGGTAGAGCACTACACTGCAGTCTCTGAGGCCCCGAGTTCAATTCCCAGCACGGCAAAAAATGGGAGAAGGGCCTGGCAATCCACTCCCAAGGCAAGCCAGAAGCACTCAGCCATTGAAAGCCCTATGAGGGTCGCTATGAGTCGGATACTGACTCGACGGCACCTAACAACAACAACAACAATGTGCAAGAGCCAATGGTGTGAATCTCACATACACAGGTCTTAACCTAACAATTTCTTACCTTGCTCTTCAATAAAATGTGTAACATTACCAGGACTCCAAAGAAGAGGTTTTGCCTATGAGATCATTGGGAGGCATGGACTTTGTGAGCCATAGAAAGGCAGATAAAACTTCAGGATATATTAACAAGATTCTTTAAAGTAAATGAAATACTTTTTTTTTTTTTTTTTTTGCAGTTCTAGGAGATTAGCCCTGGGCTGGGATTTAGCTCAGTTGGTAGAGCGCTGCTCTGTAGTCTCTGAGGTCTGGAGTTCAATTCCCAGCACTGCAAAAATGGGAAAAGGACCTGGCAACCCACTCCCAAGGTAATCCTGAAACAGTCAGCCATTGAAAACCCTATGAGGGTTGCTGTGAATTGGACTCGTTTCCACAGTACCTAACAACAACAACAGGAGATTAGATCAGGACATGCCACTACTAAGAAGCACCTCTAGCTCATTAGCATTTTTAAAATTTTAGTATAGGATCTCCCTAAATTACACAGGCTACTTCTGGCTTCAATCTCATGATCCTCCTGCCTCATGCACTGCCATGCCCCACTATTGAAATAAATTTACTAGTTTGAAAGAAAAAACAGATTGGATTTCAATTTCAGAAATGAATTTGAAGAGATGTGGAAAAAATTATTATTTCCATAAATAAAATAGAACATGTGCAATGTGCCCGGCTCGCAGGAAGGGGTGGTGCTTGGGTGTTGTTGATGTGGCTGCAGTCATGCTTTTGCTTGTCCTGTCTACTAAGAGGGTCCTGTAGCCATATGACAAATTCAATTTTCGAGGAAAAGTTTTTCATAGAATCTAAAAATGCAAATTTTATTTAAGCCAAACATTTTATTTTTTCCCTAACCTACAAAATGGATCTGAAGATCAAAGAACACATTGATTGGTATGGATTACACATCAACATCAAGAAAACAAAAATCTTTGTAACTGGATCAGTAAACTACTTCATGATAAATGGAGAAAAAATTGAGGTTGTCCAAGATTTTGCTATACTTGGTTCTACAGTCAACATCCATGGAAGCAGCAGTCAAGAAATCAAAAGACACATTGCATTGGGAGAAGCAGTTTAAAATGACCTCTTTAAAGTGTTTAAAGGGCTGGGATTTAGCTCAGTGGGTAGAGCGCTGCGCTGCAGTCTCTGAGGCCCTGAGTTTAATTCCCAGCACCACAAAAATGGGAGAAGGGCCTGGCAATCCACTCCCAAGGCAATCCTGAAGCACTCAGCCATTGAAAACCCTAGTGGGTCGCTATGAGTTGGATACCGACTCGATGGCACCTAACAACAACAACAACAAAGTGTTTAAAAGTAAAGATGTCACATTGAAGACAAAGGTACACCTGACTTGTGCCATGGTATTTTCAGTGGCATCATATGCTTGTGAAAGCTGGACATTGAACAAGGGATGCAGGAGAAGATTTGGTGCGTTTGAATTATGGTACTGGAGTTGAATACAGCTAATCAGTTCTTGCAAATCTTTCTTCATCTGACCTCCAGGCGATCAACCTCTCATTTCCTTCTTACCATCCAACTTCCTAAAGTTGAAGTCAATGGATTAAATTTATAGACTCTCCTTTTCTCTCTCCGTAAGTGTTCCTTTCCTTCAAACTTAGGTCTTTAAATTCCACCCATATGTTACTGATATTCAGATATACCATGGACTGCCAAAAGAACCAACAGATCTGTTCTAGAAGAAGTTCAACTAGTGTGCTCCTTGGAAGCAAGTATGGTTAGACTACATCTTACATATTTTGGACATGTAGTCAGGAAGGACCAGTCCCTGGAGATGGACATCACATTTGGGAGAATGGCAGGTCAATGAAAAAAGGAAAACCCTTAACTAGATGGACTGACACTGTGGCTATAACAAAGGAGTTAAGCAGAAAAAAGATCATGTGCCTGGCACAGTATTGGAGAGTGTTTCATTCTGTTGTATATAGGATCACTATGAGGTGGACCCAAATCAATGGCCCCTAACAACAACAACAGCAATAACAACAGCATGAATACAGCTATGGTTTTTTAAAACATGGCTCTGGGAATTGCCTCACAGGCTACTGATAACTTTCCCATCAGGAGGAGGTGAGCATCTACTAAGTTACGGCTATGGCAAGAGCAGATCACGGCAGGGCAGAGGTCTCAGGTTTCAGTTTGGGTTTAGTCTTCATCTCTAAGGGACCATGAGCTGCAGAACTTGGGAATGGGGTGAACTGAAGACTCGGGGTCTAGCTGAGGCCCTTGTGCTCTCTCTATGGCTTTAGTTTCACTCCAAGATGTAGAACGGCTGCAGGCCTCTGAGCAGAGGAGTAGCCTGGGCGAATCTGTCCTGAAGTCACGCGCTGATCCTGCAGACAGGAAATGCTACCGGCTTTGAGTAGGACGTCAGTAATGGATGCAGAACCAGGCCAACATCAGTGTGCATGTCGGGAGCAGAGTACACAGAGCTTGCTGACTGGATTAAGCAGAAGATGTGAAAACAAGATATCAAGGCTGATGACAAGGCTGTTCTGGGGCCACTAAGGGAATGCAGGTGGATGGAAGCACATGATGTTAGGTGAAGTGAGCTGGACCCAGAAGGATAGGTACCACATGTTTTCTCACTTGCAGAAACTTTAAAAAGTGGACCAGAAGTAGAATAGCAATGCCTGGAGCCTGAGAAGAGTGTGGGGCGGAGGGTGCGGAAGGTGGCTGAATAGGATCAGCGCGTGTGGTTTGCCTGTGTGGAAACTTCACATGGAGCACCATTGTTATGCACAACTCACACATGCCAAGAAAATTGAAAATAATTTTTAACAAGGATGCAGGTGCCATTGATTGAGATGAAGCCTAGAAAGGACAGGTTCGGGAAGGAAAATCAGAATTGTGGCTTCCAAACGTGGTAAGGCCACGCTACCTGTTTCACATTGGAGTGCCAACACTCCCTCGTCAGTTGCACAGGCTGCCTGAAGGTTGGGGGAAAGCTCTGGACCCGAGATCTGCATGTGGGTATCAGTCACATGTGTGTGGAATTGAAAGTCCTAGGTTTGGCGAGGCGAGCCAGGGTACATGTGCCGTGAGAGGAAAGGGGAGTCTGAGAACTGAGCCCTTAGATTTCCATGTAAGGAAGTCATATGATGACAAAGAAACAGAAGAGAGGCTGATCACCTGGAAGTCAAATAAAGGTTTGCAAGGACTGATTAGCTGTCCTGCGGTGATGGATGGTTAGGAAGAAAGACCAAGAATTGATAATTAGCTTCGGCATCAATGAGAAGATTGATGGCATCTGCACCAAGTCTTTTGGTGGAGCTATGGAAGTAGAGGCACAATTAAGAGGAAGGGAGCTGGAGACACACAAAGTGACAAGCGCTTTTGACAGGTGTCACTGATGATAAAGAACTTACAAATGGGGTAAGAGCTGGAGAGGGCTGCAGAATCAATTCTGTTTCTTAAGGACTGCAAATGCAAATCTTCTCTCAGAGGAACACGGATACTGGCACACGGTAGTCAGAAGGAGGAGGACGAGGAAATAAGAGGCTGTGGTAGGATGGGGATAATCTGCATGGATATTGAAAACACTGATCACAAGACAGGAGACACGGAAGGATCAAAATCCTCATGTGATGAAGAGCAAGCCAGCAGGCTGCTGGTGACTATCGTTAGCCCAGTTCACACAAGGAGGAATGGAAGCGCAGAGACATTAGTGCTGAAAGGAGGCGGAGCCTGCACCAGTACCCGGTAGGCAGTCCAGCTCAAGCACCCACAGTCTCGCCCACCCACTCCCCTAGTATTACTCTAACCCAGATCATCCCCTTCTTTCAAGGGTCACCATAATCCAACTAGGAAAAGAATCATATCCGCTGATAACTTCAGTGTGTCTTTGACGTCTCATTCCTTGCAGGCTGGTTTTCTCCCGCCTACCTTTTAAATGGAATCTAAGGTAGTAATTCCTTTGGTGCCAGAGATAGGACCCAGCCCCTCTTGAACACTGAGCGCATGCTCTGTAGAGCTAAGCTGTCTCTCCAGCTCTCTAGTTCGCTATTTGGATGCAGTAGTACCACATTCACCTTCTAAAACATTAAATGGCTTGCAGATGATGTGGGTTAGTCTATCCCATGATGTCAGTTAGTCTATCCCACAATGTATTTGCTCACAGTCTTATAAATTCATGGTATCACAGATGGCATCATATAATTGACTACACATCCATTCCCATGTGGGAATGGGCGATTGCCTTCACAGCTGTGCTTGTCTACACCATACATAGTGGAGAAGTTGGGGTTGCTTAGGTAGCCTCTGTCAGAGTCAGCAAGATGGCATGTGGCCCTGACTGGGGACCTGAACACACTCTCCATGGCTCCAAGCACAGGTACTAATCCTAGATCGTCCCCCATCTCCATGTGATTCTGTTTTCTTATCTGATGCAAGGGTTTGCTTGGGTTTCTTTTCTTCAAGATGCTACATGGAAGCACAAATAGAAACTGCCAGATCCAATTCCACTCATGATGGGTAAACTGAGTCCCCACATGAGGAAGGGTACCTTTAAATGGGCATCAGAGGGAAAGTCCACCGAAAGGGGAAAAGTACCTCAAAGCCTTTGGAGGGAAAGTCTGCTAAAAGGGGAAGAGTACCTCCAAAAGAAGGTCTCTTCATGGAAAAGGACTTGGAATCTCATCTTTTCTTCTTCCTAAATTTGAATTGGTCACTGTTTTCTTCATATTGTCGACTTCTGGGAAAATTAATGAGAAACAAGTAATAAATATAAATATATCATCTTCTGATTCTGTGAGCATTCATATTGTGGATTTCTGGGAAAATTAATGAAAAACAAGTAATGACTGTAAATATATAATCTTCTAATTCTGTGAGCAGTGCTAATTCAGAGCAGGAGTTAAGAAAACTCCCTAAAAGTCCTGCAACGGAAAACTCTTGAATGACTGCCAACAGTTTGAACTCCTTGAGCCAACACAGACTAAAGTTTTTGTACCAGCAGCCCTCCCATAAACAATACAATCTAATAAGTTAGAATATCTGTTTTTCATAATGTGGACTCAATGGGGTAACACATGTGTAAAGACGCAGTCCCACAGCCTATTCTCACAGTAGAAAAGCCTCCTTGACAATTTTATCACAGACAGGTGCTTACCTATCTAAAGGCAGACCTTGGTTCCCAGCTAGATAATGAGAGTAGAAGCTACTGTTCTGGTCAGCCTGACCCTCCACTGCCTTACAAAGAAACATATAAGGGGTTAAAATGATAAATAAGGATAGAGTCCAAATACCCTATTTTGGCTTATCATTTATGAAAAGCCTGGGAAGAGACAGACCTTCCAGGTGTTGGTTATGTAAACACAGTAAAGTTTATGCTTTAAACTATGGGCTATTATGACTATTAGGTGTGTGTAAAACTTCACGTACTCTTACTACTTGCTTGACCTAAGCCTAAAAAAAACTGTATAAAAAACTGGGATATCCAAACAATAAACAGAACAGATCCACATTGCCTCCAAACTTCTATGTGTCTGTTACCCATCGCCAACTCCTCATATGCCTTCAGGAAGCCCTGGATCCTAGGCTGCAGCTGGACTGCAGCAGGAAACGTTAAACCTGACTGCAAGGATTTTCTTTTTACATATCTGTGTGTCAATTTCTACAAGCATTTACCATGAGACTCAACCCAAACAGCAAAGCACTCTGCCTTCATAACAGCTCTCTTCAAAAGCCTGGCTGTGTCCTGGATGGGCATTTAGAAGAAGGGCATGAGGAATGAGGCAGGAGGCCAGTCCACAGCACAACAATGCACAGAAACCAGCTCCCCCAGCAGAGCAACATGTCTTTCCTCCAAGAAACTGGAGAGAAACACCATGTCTTCTTGTCTCATGGTTTCCTAACACTGTAGTTGAAACCAAAGATTGCATGACTTTCTTTGTACCCAGCTTTAGGGCACATGATGTCAAGTAGACTTGGGCTAAGAGAGACTGAAAGCCTTGGCTTTATTTTATATTTTTATTTCTTTATTCTAGCACAATTAAAAAATATCTTGCTTTCTTCACAGCAATCAGAACATGAAATGTTACCTGGAGCTGCAAGCGCAGCCCATGGGGCTGCTCAGAGTGTCTCTACATGACTCTCGGGAATTCTGTGCAAATGTTGGAAAAACACATGCTGACAATGTCATTAAGAAGGAGGAAAACAGATGGCTCTTTGGCATGAATTTATGCAGGCAATTTCATGTGCTCGGGACAAGTTCAATTAAATAACAATTTCAATATGATTGTAGCTAACAGATAACTGCCCACCCATTTTCTGTTTCAGAAAAAATGATTGTGATATTTTCCCCCTCTTCCCACTCCCTATCCCAGATGGAAACGTTTGACATTTTCAACCCCAAGACAGTAAAACTTGAGCAGACTTTACTTTGCTCTGTCACAGTGTCACAGTTATAATTACCTTTGGCCTGGGGATGGAGGCATAGCATGTGGCTGGGAGTCTGTACTCCAGTGTTGTCAGAGTTCAAGGTCTTGGACCATCAACCCTCCTGTGTCTCACTTGCCTTTGGGTTTCACAGGAAGGAGAATGACAGTCTCCACTGCATGCACCTTTTGTGAGAAGAGAATGTGTGGAACATAGTGCTTGGTCCTTGTTTTTAGGTGCCGTCAAGTTGTGTCCGACTCATAGTGACCCTCATAGGGTTTTCAATGGCTAACTGTTTCGGGATTGCCTTAGGAGTGGGTTACCATGTCCTTCTCCCATTTTTGCGGTGCTAGGAATTGAACCTGGGACCTCAGAGACTGTAGAGCAGCACTCTACCAACTGAGCTAAATCCCAGCCCCGTGAAGCCCACTACTAGAGTTTAATTTCATTCTGTGTCCTTACTTTCTGTTTTCTTTTCTTTATTTGACAGATGGCATTGTATGTACCATGTAAAACATGATGTTTCCTGAGTTACCTATACATTGTTAACTCTGCTAACTAATTAACAAATCCCTTATCTCTCCCGGTTATCATTTTGTAGTGTGAGCATTGTCCAGCTCCTCTGCACTCTTCATGAATACAATTTACTGTCATCAACTGTGGTCACCCTGCTGTGCTCACTTTTTGGAAAAGGAAACATATACTCATGAATTCTGGCTTTATTATATCAAGAGTAACATTGGTAGATTTTCCTGAAATTCTTAAGCCCTAAATACCCATGAATGTTATCACACCTGCCAGAATTCCGGGTGACGTGGCCAAGAACTCTTCCACGAGTGTCCCTCACACCTTTTCGCCTTTTTTGCCTCTTCGCCCTTTCTCGCCTTTTACATCTTTTTCGCCATCTCACCCATTCCTACCTGGACCACCAATGAGGAAACAGCTCTCCTGCTCCTCTCCCCCGGACCTTTGGTGAGGAAAGAACACTCTCCCGTCACAATCATCAACAAGGAAAGAACCCACTCTCCATCTGATCACCAACGAAACAATAGCTGTTTCCTCGTGACCACCTAGATGACCAACACAGGTGTTTGCCCCGGAAGGCAAAAACGCTTGAGGCTTTTCCTTTCTCCCATCTCCTCCAGGGTCCTGAGGGCCGCAGAAGTCCACACCCCTCACCCGAGGGTCCTGAGTGAATTGTGTTTAGTATCTGTGTGTGCGGCACCCCCCGTCCAAACCTCCAGGCCGGACTGGGAGGTGCGTACATGAAGTAAAGGGTGCTCATGAACCTTAAGATTATGAAATTGCAATAGTGACATAGATGAACATGACTAAATATTCTTAAATCAATTGTAAAAAGTTCTCCTTTCCTTAATTCAAAATTAAAATGTGTTGTTTTATCAGTCAACATACAAGTGTCATCATTTTAAAATTAAAAACAAATAAAATAAAGGATTGATAAATGGAAGGCCTATTATTTTCCTACCAATTCACTAGAAAGCATTTCAGCAATGTATATTCTATAGGGGAGGTTAGGATAGGAGGAGACAAACTTGATACATAGATTATTATTTAAACATTACACATTAAACCAGTCTGGCTAACCCTGGTGATGAAGAAAATACTAGAAAGAAAACATATATCACAAGCATAAAGCAGATCTATCTGTCTATCTATCTACCTATCTATCTATATGAGGATGCTTAAGATTGATAAGAAATTCTAATATAATTTTAGAAGATTAATTTGTAAAATTCATGATATAATTTATGTAAAAAGAAAAACAAGAAGTAAATACATATGTGAAAGACAGAAGTAAATTATACTGAATAGAAATAAATTTTGACAGACTGGTAAGGCATTTATAAAGGTTTAAATGCCTAATGTTTGTGAGTTGTGATGATTGTGGTTGTCACAAACTTTGCTAAACTATCATAAAATTCTATTAAATGAACATGCTAAGACTGTACATTAAGAGATATCATAATTTTTATAGTTTGATTAGTAGCCTCACATCCTGTAATTAGGTCAAAAAAGACTAT